>PNEQ01093198.1:37516-73223 GCA_003012365.1 Medauroidea extradentata | reverse complement strand
CACAAAATTTAAATGTTGCAGTATGTTTACTAATTTTTGAGTTTTTCATCATATTGCTTTCGTTGGCATTCTTTTCTGTGTGTTCTAAAATCCTAGGATAACTCCTCCCCCTACAGCCCTTGAGCAAACATTTCTGTTATCAAAATATACACTAAAGGAAAGTAGGCTGATTAGTTCTGTATAGATCTACTTGTTTAATATTATTATTGTTTACTTCACAGCCCACATTAATTAAATAATCCGAAATTAATTCCTAAATTATTTTTAAAAATGCCGTATTTTAAAACGTATTGCAAATGAACTCGTGAATACTTCAGTAATAATTTAATGATGTTTTAGGAATACATTTAGGACACACCTATATAATGTTTCATAAAACCCCAGCGATGCATAATAAAGTGATACTAAGAAATAAACGCCTTTCATACTAACAAACACATCTACTGGCTATCTGCAAAAGGCCTTCGTGACTTTGACTTTGGGTTTCCAAATTTCCGAAAACGTAAAAAGTCTAGACTACTGGACTTTATTTCTGCCGAATCATTTGTGTACGTACGACTCCATAAAAAGCCAGCTATCACCAAACGAATGTTAAAGTTTTCATTCGTGCAACCGTCTTTAGGTGGACGTGGAGGTTTTCAAGAAGAAGTAATTGTGAGCATGAGGAGAGCTGTTAGCGTCGTACCTGGCCACAATATCGATATACAAAACATTTAATCCGTCTACTGTTGCTTGCAAGAACACGTGTAGGTGTCTCATACGCAATGGTTGGAACAAAACCACTTTTCTCAACCTGAGTAACGACCTCCGTAGCGAAGTCGGTTAGGCGCCCAGTCTACGGTACAAGATGTTCTGGGTTCGAGTCCTGACTCCGGCATGGATGTTGTGTTGTCCCCCATCTCACTTCACTCTCATCGACTCTCAAGACGTATTTATTAAGTGGACTTAAAACCCTCTCACCTCACCAACATTAACATGAGAATGTGGCGCGTGGCGGTACGAGAGACGAAGTAAAATAAATATCAGTGTGAATTAATGAATTATGATTCCTTGTATTTTATTAGCCTGTAAGGCTAATAGTTTCCGTCGCAGCTAATCTTTGACAACAGACGGCAAAACTTCAGTACCGATACAAACTGTAAATAATCGTGTGTCATTTATAGGCTTCTGTAAATATTAATTGTCTATGGTAATGTGTTTTTCATTGTCTGATAGTTTAATAGATAAGGTCCTACTTTTTACGGCATGTATTGGTATGCGTAACAAATACAAAGGATTTAATTATTCTTTCATTGTAATTTATCTAACATAAAAGTACGTATTAAGCGAATGAAGAAAAAATTTGTGATATGAGAGTATACAAAAATTACTAACAGAACAAATTTGCGAAACATGCACTTACTTCGCATAAAACTTCATATGAACAATTTACGGGAAAATTGTTAGTTCTACTGAGTAAGCTGTAGAATGAGGTAAATACTTTTTTTTTTGTTATTTATCATAGTTTTACAAAATTATTTGTAAACCCCAAAATTGCTATCGTATACAGGTTGATTCAGGACGGAGTTTGTTATTTTTTCGTAGTGATAGCTTGTGAAAAATTAAGAAGAAAATGTTGGCCTATTTTAACATTTTCCGTAAATTGAAATGTAACGGGAGAAATGCTACCCAGAAAATAGACTTCAACATTTTAATTTCTTTAAATAAAATAAATAACAAATTTGTCTGCGACGCTATTCACAGTGTTAGCGTTTAATTTCAAGCGACATTTTCTTGTATTATTAAAGATTCGCATTTAATATCCGTTTTTCATGACGGCATTACTTTAACTATATTTCACTTTACGGAAAACCTGAAAATACAATTCGACTTACTTTTTTTATAATATATCACCATGTAAAGTTACCACCTTCCATCCTGACACACTAGTACAACTGATAGTTAAACATCATCTACAGGCTCTCCGTAGACCACTTGTCTAAAAGTGTCTTTAAAAGTTAACCTTTATTGTTGAATCCCTTTACACAGCCAAGTTCAGTGCATGCTTCTGCTACCATACTTTCGTTTCTATAAAGATATAGGCAATCATTTAAAGATATCGCCGTCTGAAAATCCGTTTTTATGACGCTGAATGAACTCTGTAATAGGATTTATACAGACTATCTCTTCTGAATTGCGGGTAGTTTTTATTTCTTCCGGCGGATTTGAAATTTCTCGCTACGTAGTAGTTTTAGTTTACTTTTGTTTAGTTCGTTTATACACTACAAGGTTCAACTCTTGGCCAGTTTACAGCTTAAAGGGTTTAAATAAAAAACTTAACCTAAAACAATATTCATACACATTTAATTTTAACTCAAATACCAAATACTAAATCTTAATGTCATAATAAATAATTACACTTAGGAAGGCATAGTAAAACAATAAAAATAATTCACTAAAAAGAAACAGTGTTAGTGTTGATCCAAGGCAGTCGTTTGATTGTTTGAACACTACACTGTAACTAACATACACATTATACAGTAGGCTATATACATTTCGCTGCACTCCAAAGTGAACACGTCTAGCCTCAATTACAATTTTTTTATTTGTTATTCTTTGACTTGAGAAGTTAACTTTACTCTGAACATCTATTATCTTGCGTGCTGTGTCTTTTAATTGTGCCATTCCATCATCGCCTGATAGATAGTTATTTTCTTAGGTAAATATTTATGAGAAACGTTTACTAGATTCGGAAAACTAAAAACATTCTTAGAAAACCCTGGAACACTTTTAATGTACCACGTAAACAATATATTTTTGTATTAAAAAAACAATTGTTGAAATTTTATAATTTTTATTTCAAAATTCCGCATTTTCAATCAAAGACAAAAATATTTTATTTTTTGTTTTTATATTTGTAAAATTGTAGCCTACGACGTTTTCATACACTGTGAATTTTTTTCAGTTTGGTATGTCAGTTGAGTTTAGTTGGTACATAAAACCGTAAAATACCCATTTTGACGTTTACGAGTCATTAAGTAAAAACTACGAGAGATACGAAAATTTCCTGAAACGAAGATTTAGTCACAATTTATGTCTAAAATAAGAAAAAAAGTCTGGTACAAATATAAAAGGAAAAAATGACGTCGAAAACTTATGTAGACTGCTCCATTTATGTGGCCGCCTGGGGTAGAATATGTTGCGTGTCCGAAGCCAAGAAGTGCGGAGCGCTAAGGGTGACACGGCAAGCGCATCACTTATCACCCTAGCATTTAGGCACTGGACAGAGCGAGGTGGCACAACGGTAACACACTGGACTCGCATTTGGGAGGTCCGGGTTTGATCCCCGGCTCCAACCATCCTTATTTCGGTTTTTCAAGGTTTCCCGAAATCTCTTCAGGTAAGTGCTGGTACGGTTCCTTAACAAAGGCCATGGCCGACTCCTCTCCCGTTTCCTGTAATTGCATAACGTTGTGTATCACCGTCTCTAATTACCTCCCTGACGACGAGACGTAAAGCCCACTTACCTTACCTTACCTTTAGGCACTGTCACAGATGTTGCTGTTTCCCATAAGATCACCTTGATTAGGAAACCTGTGGTATGACGTAATATTACAGAGAGCATTGTAACCGCCTATAACTTGAGATTTTGCAACAAGTGCTCATATTTTAAAGGATAACAAAATTAGCCTTTTTTCGCTAGTCAGAATAAATACTGCAAGTATTACTAGAAGACCAGAAATTAGCATACACATGAGTAACATTCTTTAAACGCGATTTATAAGTAGACGTCACTCGCGCATCTTGAGTATTCTTCGTATTATTTTCTATCGTCTGAAGATTTGCACACCGCTCAACTACCTGTACAGGCAACTAACTTAAGAGAGATTAAAGCAATTGTTTGGAACTGTTTCAGAGAGCAATGCGAAAGCAAACAGAGGAGACAAATGTATATGCAGAATGATACTATTTTGGCATCATTTAGAAAGAAATTGTAATAGTAAAAAGCTCAATCATTCAGAAAGTTAGACAACTCGCAGAAAATAAAGTAATGTCTGTATTGAAAAACTGGACACAAGAAAAGTTACGTACCATTTTTCGTTTGTAGCTGATAGTACATAAATTGTATACCATTTTTCTCATGTATGATTCATATGCGTTCGATTGATGAACCGTAACATCTTTGAACCGAAAAATTCCTCCACCCTTTTCATTCTTAAAACCACCAACCCTTTCCTGCGTAAAACGCAGATCTGTCAAACAGCAAAAATAATACAGATTTCCTTTGGCTCCGCGAAAGTAGGTGTAACGTACAATACTGCAGGTACTTGCTCAAGGCATTTGGAAATTCCTTTAGCTGTTCCAAAACTTTAAGAATGCCGCCTGCAACGGGCTGCAAGTGCATTGTATTCTGTAAGGAAATACGTTATTTTACGAAACGGTTCCACATGAGCTCCATTGCGCCAATGCACGAATAGAAAGCACTTTTCAGACAAGTATTGAACATCGTTGTTTAGACACCATACTCATTAAAAATACTGTTTCCGACTTCAAAAGTTGCTAACCGTATGTATGCGAAACTCAGAGAGAATCATACACTGAACTTTGCAACAGACTTTCCACTAATAAAATTATATAGGGACCGTTTGAATTCCCGGAGTAAAAATGGACCGGAAAGAATATTACACGCTAGTTCAGCGCTTGGCTCGTTGAGGCGATGCGGTGTTTGGTGCTCGCTTCAGGGTCACCCTTATAGTTCCATGGCTTCTGATATTGTAATGCGCATGTAGGCGGAGCCCTTAAGCATAAGCTAGAATACTATGTCCTTTGTCCGCAAATGGCCTCTGTCGTCTCTAATAACGTGATCATTGCGCATTTGGTATGTTGTCACAAGTTTTCTTACATAAATTACGGCAGCTATACAAAATAGTTTGTCTAATGAAACTCGTACACAAGATTCGCTTATGTGATTGTGATGTCTTCCCTTTTATATAATGTATTAATGTAATTGCTGTATTCTGTATATATTTATATATATATATATATATATATATATATATATATATATATATATATATATATATAGAGAGAGAGAGAGAGAGAGAGATATTTGTTCCAACTGCTACGTTCAGAAAACGTTTTCCAGATAGTAGTTTCCGCACCACATTTCCATTCGTATTTGTTTTTAGTTTGCTGTTTTGTTTTCATGGAGAGAATAAACGTGGTCAGTAAATTTGTGTATAATCTTTCATTGAGCCTCAATTTTTGTGTTCGTTTATAAATTGCTCGCGGATTTATGATGTCGAATTCTTCTTCATCTTTACACAAGTGTTGGGACAGAGGACATGCTGGGACAACCGAGGACAAAAATGTAATATCGGCGAATTAGTCGAGGATATTGGACAGAGGACGTGCTAGGACATAGTTCATGACGTCACCTGATCACGTGGACCAAACAGTGGTTTGTACGTGAGCGGAAACAGGGGACCGATCCCATCCGCGGACTAAAGACATCAGTGGACACGTTAATTGTAGCATAGCCTAAAGGCCTCGCTCGTTAGTTTTGCAGTGGCTTCGAAAATATTTTTTAACGCAAATTAACACGTACATTAAAAATTCATTCTTACAGTTTTATCACTTGTATGTTATCGCTTGTATCTAACTTCACGTTAGTTCACTGACTGGCGCCTAGAGGCTAGGGAGAGACGCGATGTGCGTGCTGTCATCGTCCTTACCACTTGCGCACTTCTAGGGCCTCGAGCTCGCAAAATACCTTCACCCAGACGGCCACGTTTAAGAGTGCGTGGTAGATAAATCATCGCTGAAAACATCAATTTGTTTCTACGCTTTTTTTGAAGCCAATATGGATAAAATACTCAATGACAATCCTATATAATGGTATTTGACAATTTAATGAGTAAATATTTATCCAGAATTACTAATTCGTTACGCGTGATCTCTTGCGTCGCAGTTAAAAGCACGAAGTTCTGGCGTCAAAGATTGTGCCTTAGAAGTTCGCAATACTGTCAACTATTTTGTTTAAAACGTTGGCTAAAACTGTTGTCTAGGATTGCTATTGTTTAATTTTCGTAAATTGGCTTCAGGAAACCTACAGTAATAGATTCATGCTTTTAGCGTTGAATTATGTACCACACCCTCTTAAGGGATTGAATTCCGACAAAAATTTTTCTAGTGAACTCCGCTATAGCGGAATGTCCTGCCCCTGGCACACGTGGATGTTCCACGATCTGGGGAAGACACGTTGCCGCCGAGGTCGGGGTGGAGCAGTTCGCCCGCCGGCGAGGAATGAGGAAGCGAAGACGATCACCGGAGCTCGAACCGGTTCGCCTCCCCCGGTTTCTCCTCGCCCGGCGGTTTTTCGTTTTGTTCCTCCTTCGACTCTGCGCGCTACCCATCTGGTCGACGACGCCATCCTCCTCCGGCGAGTTCTTCCAAGAAAAACTCTCCGGACCCGCGTCCAATGCGAACATCACCCGGTCTTTCTTCTGCTCCCTCGAGTAACGGAACAGTTGTCGCTTGTCAGTTGAGAAAAAACACGTAATTAGCATGCCCGCACTTAACGGGATTTCCTGCATGAAGACTGGAATGTACGCTGGACCAAGCTCAGCAATCGTCTGTAATTGCATAGCGAGCAGGCTCTGAACATACTTTCAACAAAAATTGAATGCGATGTTATCGGTTATGAAAAAGGGGGGAGAGGAGGGATAAAAAAAGTACTAAAATTAATATTTTCTAAACTGGGACTGACTGTCATTAATGAACAGCTATCTCATGTACACTGCTTTTTTAAGTTAAAAAAAAAATGTTCTTGGAACAATTAGTTGCCAACATTATTTATGCATATCGTGGAAATGTACGGAGCAAATTCAGCATATTTTGATAACTGAGAATGAAATACGTTTTGTGTTTTAAAACGAATCTCCCAAATATAATTAAATATTGATGACGCGCTGTATGTGATCATTTTTGGTCTGAGATGTTGAAAAGGAAATATCATTAAACAACAGGAAACAAGCTTCAGTGTACATCCTTGCAGGCTCATGTTTCAGTTTAAAAGCAAGTAAATACGAGTAGTATTATTAATTTTTATTTTTTTTATATGTTAAATAACAGAATTACTGCCCGAGATAACTCGGACAAATCAGAGAAAGGGTAAACACTGAGTTGTGTTCGTCGCGTTTACGTTTCTCGTTTTCATTTGTATGGCACATGAATAATGTGATCAGGCTCCTTGCAATATTAATTTTACACGTAGAAGTTGAACGTAACGCTTCAAAGAAAATATTGCTATGAAAAACTGAATGAAAACTCTATAAAACCAATCATGGCAATGATTTTATGCAATTTAAAAAATATATAGAAAAAATATTTAAGTTTTTCACTGAAAACAACGAAATAACTCCTCATGAATTCTCACTGAGCAGCTCACGAGAGCTCTTTATTAGACAAAATAATTAACAAAGTGATTTATGCTTCAGTTAAGATTGCAATATAGCATACGTGGGTATAAACTCGACTATTAGATATAGAATATTGTTTTAAGAATTATGTAACCCCGCGTATATTTTCAAAATAACAAATATGTTTAAGACATACAATTCTTTAAATTAAAAAGTAAAGAAAGTGGAACAGCAAATTGGATAAATGAACAGGACACGATGTTTTACTGTTAAGACTTCATTCAAACGTTTGCAATTCAAATTCGAGTAATTTCAACCATTCCTGTCATATACTATACAAAAAGTTAAAAAAATGTGTTACAACGTATCAGTTAATATTACTTTTAAGATGCGAATTCACACAAACGGATAGAGTTTTCCTGAAGCTTGCAAGTATGTATGGGTAATTAATTAATTAATTAATTAACCGTAAAGTGTAGAACAATAAAACGAAAAATTTTACTCAGCTTTGAACCACAACTCATGAAAACCATATAAATGTTATTGAAAGCTACAAAAATCCAATTGAGTAACATGTTAAACATATTATGACACACTAAAAATCGAATTTTATTTATTTTTACGGGAAAGAAAAAACATTGTCACTAAGTGTTTAAAATAACTGTGACAGATTATTATCGTGTAGTAGGATTATGAAAAGCTTAACTTATTCATTCGTCTAATAAAAGCATTAACGGACGAAAACAAAATTATAAACCTTTTACAAATGAAATAAATATTATTAAACTAAGTATAAATTAAAATTTGAGATACATTTCGTAAAAAAAACAATGAGTTTGGTTAACAAGTTATCCTTTTTCTTAGCAATTTATATTTTTAATGATTCATTTATTTAATTTCGCCTCAGTCCCGTTTAGGAATTACTGTATTGCACTTGGGTAGCAACTATAATAATAATAATAATAATAATAATAATAATAATAATAATGAGGAGGAGGATACCCGAGGGGCAGGGTTTCGAAACCCCGAATGCAGATTTATTATAGGGCACCCCAATGATGACATGGAATTCGGCTTTAACAATTGAGAGGTGCCGGAACTCGAAGGCAGGAGAGGGGAAGGACGGCAGCGACATTGTTCCCACAAACTGAAATCCAGAGACCGACCCCACCGGAGTTCGAACCCGGTCGCATTGGTGGGAGGCGAGTGGTCTGACCACTAGGCCGCCGCAGCCCCGTTGTACTTAAGTGAAGTAAATATAAATTTTTATCAATCATGTGAAGTATAGTTTAAAAACTGTGTTTTATATTTATTGGTAAGAATAAGATAAATCTGCTACATGCGTTGTTGCTGGACCAAATCCTCAAACATTTCTGTATTAAAAGAATTCAATTAATTATGTGAGAACTTAAACGTAATGCCACTATTTACATATTGAAGTCTGAAAGAAATGTATAGGTAACTAGGGCAATTTGAAACCCGATGAGAAAACATTACAATTATTTCGGAATCGTCTTACAAATACTTTTAAAAATTGATGATCAGGATATGTTTTCAGGCATAAAAATACACGTATGTCTTAATTTAAATGCTTGAGTAGTCAGCTATAACAATTAAATACAAAACGTTACACTGTACTAAAATAATTAAAACTTCAAAATTATAGTCCCATTTTATATACTTTCAGTGTTACAGTTTTTTTTTTCCAAAATTAAGTACGCCGAGACAATTTATACATTTATAATATTTAAATGTGTTGTCCATGTCAATACTTTAAACCCTCAATCACATGCATTTAAAGTACCTTTTCCGTTGAAATCTTTTGCGAAATTGTGTATTTAAATAAATACCAGCTAAGGTAATGTAAGAAACTAATAATGAACACCACTTAAATATCATGCAACACTTCTGATCTCATTAGTATAATTGTGTCTTAAGGAATATTATTTAGATTCATTACGATAATAAAAACGTACACTTGTTTGCAAAAATATTAAAATGTAAAATGACCAATCTGTTGTTGAGTGTTACAATGTAATCTTACAAGATTTTTTTTCTTTCAGAAAAATAATATTTGATTGATGTAATGCAATGAATAATAAATTTCTTATTCAGTGTTAGTTATACATACGACGTATATGTTTAACTAAAACATATTATTTTAATGATTTTCAATCAATTTATTAAATAATACGTTAATTTTAAATTAATTTATTAAAGAAATATTTTATACGTAGTCACTTACAATTTTTAATGGTTTCAGTAGGCTCACTTAAAACAATATTCGGAAACTAAGTATTTTCGTAATTATATACGTATGAAAACTTGTATATAAGCAAGGCTATCTCAATTTTGCTCTCTTTATAACATACACGAAACCTAAACTATAGTATTTTTGTTTCAACTATACGTGATTTACCATACTTTTATCAATAAAGTCTATGCGATTGTTTTCTTTTTTTAATTATTTGACTGGATTCACTACTTTATATTTGAAACAAAACCTGGATAACATATAAACATTAAATAAATTTAATGACAGCATTGAAAATAATTGGTGGACAGTTTCTCTATTAATAACCACAATTATCTTGAGTATCGTTGTCATTCGTTTGGTTACTGATGCTATGTGTGAACACTAAACCATAATATTATTAAATTTAAGTGGCCTTAAAAGATTCGAGTATTTACTTTATAAACACGCTACATTTGTAAGTGTGAATGTATAACAAAACCGTACAGTTCATCAAGTTTTGCACACTTGGGCAAAAAAAAAAAATACAATAACAATATATTTTTTTCTTGCAAGCACAAGATTGAAATTAACAACAGAGGTATTACGTAATTAATGTTTAGTATGAGTATGTCGTTAGATTTTACTCGCAAGCAAACATAGATCGGAAAATGCACAGAAATGTTTTGTACCTCGCACGACAGTTGTTTGCTACAATTGCATGTGGTATATTTCACGCTGTCTTCGGTGTGTTTTACTGCACAGAACTTTAAATTTGCTTCTCTGTGCGTAAAAATAGTTTTCCCATGCAAATATCATGAGTGTGTTCTTACAGTACGAGGAATAGTTATCTTGTACAAATTTAACAATCTCCAAGGCAGTCACCACGCGTATATTTAGAAATATATGTCAGCATACAACACAACAAGGCAGAATACAATGACACAGAAAGACAAGCATGAACATAAATCGAACACATAGTAAATATAAATAATAATCACTACTCGGCTTAACACATTAACCAAATAATACAATCGTAAGTTAGTCGTGCTGAAAAAATTTGGTAGAATAACATCCCAGTCTCATAATTTATTTCAATTACGAGCACAAGAAAATGGTTACATAAAAATAAAAAAATCGTTTAAGTCATCGAAAAAGGGTGAGTAACCACATAAGTAAAAGTGATGTTGGACTAAAAATTTTCTCTGTTACTACCTTTTTGTAGGCGATGAATGATGAAGCTTAAAAACCTCCAGTTCCATAAAGCTTAAAGGATAGCAACGAGCTGAAAAGTGCCACTACGGCAAAATTTAAAATTGAACTAAAAAAAGCACACACGATATTTTGTAATATATATATATATATATATATATATATATATATATATAGCATGTCCAGAAATGGCCGTATAATAAGCGCACCGCGCGAATACTGGGTAAAATTGGAGACGAAAATGTTAGTGTGAAAAGGATGTGGGAGAACATTTTTCGCGCACGGTATGGCAACACAGCACGGAGAAAGTTCTCTCTTGCACGCCACGTCCAAGTATCATTTTATGTATGTTACATCAAGTAAATGTGAAATATACTGTTTATATTTCTCGGGATTTGAACCTGTGCTCATAATATGTTGGTCAGTACAGTAGTAGTAATATAAGTAAGATATATCTGTTGAGACACCTGTCCATTATGTGCTACACCGTGCTATGTCATCGTACAACAATTTTTCTCACATTGTCGTGTCAAATTTAGCCCAGAATTTGCGTGGTATACTCATTATACGGCAGTAGATAGACAGATACACACACATACACATATATACTCATACGGCAGTAATAGACATATATATACACACTCATTATACGTCAGTAATATACATATATATATACACACACACTCATTTTACGGCTGTAATATATATATATATATATATATATATATATATATATATATATATACATACATACACATACACTCATTATACGTATATATATATGAGTGTGTGTAAATGTGTGTGTGTGTGTGTGTTGGGGGTAATGTAAACATGTAAATGGCGGTGAAGATCGAGGGTTCAGATAACCAGACCCTAAGTAAGACTACGAATAGAACGTTTATCTTCAATGTTCAATTCAGATGCTCAGAAGCATTATACGTAAGCAGGGTTGCACGTCGTTAGTGGTCCTCGAAAGCATGTTACCACGTACGTACTACTTTGGTTGCTTATGTGTTGACCTTGTCATAGTACTCCGACTTTGAGTGCTTGTGTCGCAGTGACGCTGTGTATGAGTGTGTTGGAAGTGAATCTTTATTGTTTCTTATGTAATTTTAGTCCTTAGTTCACTATGAACGGTCACTCACTACGGGAGTACAGGTTTATAAATACATGCACAACAACGGAAGTGACGCTATGTTTCCAACGTAAGGTCGGATGATGGTCACACTTTCTTCCCTTCAGACACACACGCATCTGAATTGAATCCGGAATTAGTTTTAGATGTTGAATTATGGTCACTACACATTTTCGTCTACACAACGTTTACAGTGGTTGTACGTCTGTTATTGGCACTACAGGGTTGCTTGCTGTACTCATTTTTCATTGTTTAGATTAGGCTATTTGTACCCGCGATCTTTCCCGCCATTTACAGTCCCGTTTGTGTATATATATATATATATATATATATATATATATATATATATATATATATATATATATACACAATATATTGCCTACATAACGTTGTGAAAAGAAGAAGACGAACCAAATAAGTAAAGTAATGTACGGCGCACATGCACCGGAGATGTCTCAGTTTAACAGTAATAGTGAAAAGTACAAATAATAATAAACACTTTTACTGTTTTAACTTACAATATTATTACCATATATCCGTAAATAATGAAGTATACATGACTCCAAGCAACGATACGTATCATGCGAATGCGACAAGTAATGGATTTTCGCTAATGACTTTTAAATCAAACATTTCCGGCTCACCTTACCCTACTTAATTTTGTTTCCTGGTATTTTATATCGCCCTTAAAATGTCTTATTATGTTCACAAAAGTACCACACACATACGCACACAGGTGTGTGCGATTATTTAGTTATCACTTTGGTATGAACGTTAGCAATTATTTCTATAAGAAATTCAGTTGAATAAACACAGTCCTATTGCCGGTTTCTGATAAAGTGAAATTCCTAAATCAGTAGCAATCATCATCGTTTTGATCTACTGTAATAAACGATTAAATTTTAAGCATGCTCAACCCACGCATTTTTTTTTTTGTGATTTACAAATTTGGCTCGAATGGAGGACGTAGTTATAAGTTTTACAATGAAATTTATGATTAGGTTACAGAAGATATTAGCAAAGATGGATGTCTTCAGAAAGAGAATGACAGGTTTGAAAAAATGTATTATCTGAAAGAAGCTAAAATTTAGTTGTGAGGATCACTGGAGATTGTATTACCTGCTTCATTATACATACCTAGAATCCGAGTTCAAAATCATTAAGCCCATTCCTCATATGGCATTTGTATAGCTAAACTAACAAATAAAAAAACTGATTCGTCGTTTGTCACACAATTGCATCAAAACCTATATAAACACTATATTTTTTTTGTTACAACAGCTTTAAATATGTGAGATTTTTTTGGAAGAATTGTATGTTCGTAAATCATAATGGCTGAGCTGGCAGTCAAACTTTACCTTTCAAAACTATGTTTTTCTACTTCGCTATATTCATCAGTGAAAACATTTACGTTTTCATTTGACAAGGATAGTACCGAACCAATTATTATGATCTACAATTATTTTCTACTGCCGTATTTCGAAATCGGTTTGGTTAGCAAAAATAAAGAGGAGGTGATTGCATCGTCACAGAGGTAACATTAACATAGAACATAAGTAAATTTCTTCGGATAGCATTTACAAGACATGCTAGATTTCAACTTAGGTTAAGTGACTCGCGATTTTCATAATTGCTTAATCACTGACTTTACGGGGTTCAAGTGAGCCTGTTTTAAATTTCCTAACATATTATAACGACTTCAGAGTACCATTAGGCCGACATAATTTGGTTGGCGCGGCCATAAGTTTGCAAGAACACACACATATATATGGTGGAAATAAAAATCAGCACACTATAAGCACCTGCAGATTGTTCTACACGAGATACAGGCCTGTCGTTCCAGCTATTCCGAAGAATGAATGAAGTGAGTTGAGTTATTAACAACAAAGTGTTACACACCGTATGGTCGCCACCTTAATATAGAGAAATAGCCATCAATTTATCATAACAATTATCATAAATTGCAGACACAAAAACAAACCTGTCATTCGACCATTCGTTCCTCTCGGACATCGTGTCACGATTATAAAAAACAAAAATTTACATATTTTGTCTCTGTGAAAGTAGTTGGTGTACTCGACAAGCATGCGGGCTTTTACTCTCCTCTCCTCTCCCCTTTTCCACTCATGTAAACTTCTTAGCTGCCGGACGGGAGGGGAGAAGAGCCAGACACAATTGTTAAATAGTAATAATAATTATTAGAACTAAGAGAAAACATGTAGTGTACTTCTAGATGTGTAACGGAATGAAAATAAACCAACATGGGATAAATACGGCAATGGCAGGAAATTTCTTTCTGTCCTCGAAGGGCAGGGCCATCTTTCAGAAGCTGTCTCCTGACTGGCCCAACTGAACCAAAGCCTACGGGGCAAACGGTAAATATTAGAAGGTTTTGTTAACTGTAGGGGGAGAAATGGACGTTCGCGGAGAACGACGGGATAGGGTGCTAACCACTAATCAGTTTAAGCGTCTTGACGCCTACGAGTTTCGGGATTCAGACCAGTTACTTAGAACTGTTGCAAAAAGCGTCACAAGTCAGGACAGCAGACCGCTGACGACGTCAGCATAGTCTTCGAGATAACTTATCTGCACATTGCTAGACTAACGGGCGTGGAATCAAGAAACAAAATTTGCGTAACATCAGTCGGGCCAGGAGTAGACAGTAAGAACGCATTACCTGGCTGAAATTAAACTTGCCGACGGTTTATTTATGTACTCTCACGATGTAAGAAATATAAGAACGTAGAATGCCGCAAGCAAAATGAAGACGGATAAGAAAACGGGAATTACCATTGAAAAAATTCACGAACGATGAGAGTGTCCGCTAGATCCCTGCAATGAGAACTGCGGTGCTGACCGAAACAGTGGAAGCCCAACGACCTACACTGTAAAAGAATGTTGTGTGCATTACAAATATTTCATTAGAAGCCAGTTGCTAAAATATGTTTTCTAAATCTGTAAATAAAATGTGTTTACCTTAGATTTTTTATTTATTTAAAACAAGTTTCTATATAAACATCGAAGTTTGTAATAAATGTCAATTCGTGATTTCTAATCAATTCTGGCAATAGGCATTTATGACAATCTATAACAGATTTTTTTTGTTTGATAAACGGAAGAGGCTGGCTGTTTACTTTCATATGTGATATCTGCGTTGTTTTTCCAGCGAATACATTAACTATAGACGCTGTATTATTTTGTGTTGTCCTCATTTTAATCGTCTAGTGAAGTCTACATTTATTCATACCGTGTAACTTTACTAGATGCGTATTTTTTTCTACTGTAGGACTACGTACCGACTGTATTCACCTTTAAAGATTATTTTTATGGTACATATTTACTGACGACAAATATTGGGTTGCAATTTTGTATTTTCTAGTTTTCAGAAATTTGTATTATTTTATTGTTTACTGATTTATTTTATTTACAGGTACTCGGCAGTATTTGCTCACAATGGCGTATATTCTCTATTGCTCGAATTGTCGTCTTACAGCATTATTCTATGCCCGCTAGTGTGATTTCATGCAAGGTTAGCTTTACATTTAACATGTGACCTGTTGAAAAAATTTAAATTATTTACAAAAAAGATTTTATACACAGACTAACAACCGAGCGAGGCGGCGTAACTGTGTACGTAGAACTCGCATTTGGGAAAATCAGGGTTCGACTCCCAGTTGATTTTTGTTTTTCATGGTTTCCCGAAATCGCTCCAAGCGAATTCTGAGAAGATTCCTCAACGTAGGCCTTGGCTGATTCCTTCCCAAGTTTCGCTGTCGACGAGACATGCATCCCAATCAAAACAACAAAACAGCTAACTATGCCTTCCAAATAAATACTCTGTAAAAGTACTGACGACTTTTAAGTTTTACCACTGAGCTACAGAGTTTGTTACTGTAAATGTATTTAACAAATAGTTTAGCGTCATTTACTTTGACTGTGTCAGTCATTGATCAGTTATGTAACATATGTACAAAGTGAAGGAATTGAAATACGTAGTAGTTTGTTGCAGAAGGATGAACCGATTCTACCTCAGTCATAAACAGTCACTTATTTGCAGAAAACGTGTTACGCCTGCAGTAAAGGAACACAAAAATAAAAACCAATAGAAATTAGTATGATTCCATCCCTTATTTCAATGCAATCACCGCATTTCTGTAAATCAAACAAAGAAACTTAAACAAACAGGGAAATAAACCGCGTGATTAAAAGTTGGACTATAGTGTAGCTATAGAATCTTAGACAATGCATGATTACTTTGAAAGATGTGAAAATCGAATGAAGTAGATACAAAAGGACCGTGCTAGCAAATTACAACAAAACGTTAGTAGTGTTAAATTTCACTGCTTTTCGATCACTTTTGCGCGCATTTCCCGGGTGATTATGCGGAAACTCGACGTGGTTCCCCGAGACTTCCAACTCAAGTTTGTGTGAAAAAGCAGAAAATCGACGCATAAAATGTGGAAAAAAAACTGAACCCATTCGAATCAAGTTTTTCTTCCAACATCTGGAATAGACAAGGTCCGGTCAGCTATCGCGTTGCCACGACCATGTTTGGAGTCTCTGGCTGGGGATTCTGTATTTTTTTTTTCAGGCCAAGGCGATGTCAGAAGCAATCAGACAAGCTGCTCATTTGCGTAGCGTTTACGGCCCGGCGAAGTAGAGAGGACAGCGCTCAGAAACTACTTACGTTAATTGCCACCACCAGCACACTGGAGCACGAGAAGCACCGACGAGCAAAAACGAAGAACAGTTACAAAAAACCTTGCTGCTCTGCACTCTAAACAGAAATGAGTGAAAATTCGCTAATATTCCAGTGATTTTCACACATTCTGGATGGAGCAGTTAAAACTAATTGAATCAGTGAAAAAACACTGTAACATGAGTGAATATTCACTAATTCTGAATTATAGTGCCAACATTTAAAAGATGACTTAACTTATATTAATTAATTTTGTCACTGCAGCAGATTTAGAGCGTGTGATATCAGAACTACAGAGTTTCTCACCAAAAACATAAGCACATAGGAATTTTTATTTCTGGCCTCATATTTAGAGTCTGCGAATAGGTCATTGCATTAGCTAAGGTAAATTGTACCACAAATAGTATAACATATTAGAATTTGTTTATTTTCCTATGCGTTTTGTTATTATATGTGAGACATTACTTAATTTTGACCAGACCTCAGATTATTTTCTAGATGTGTAATGACTAATGAGAAAAGTGTTTTTGCTTATTGTCTGATTATACGTAAACTTTAATTTTTGCCAAACCAGATTATTTGCATTTTAGAATACGACTGACTATTTGCTCTATGACTATCCTGATATCCATACTCTACCCGCGATTTTTTAACTGTTTTGCCGAGTGCTGATTAGTTGACGGATTAACGCTTCTGAGAACAATTATTAGTTTTTGTCGTCTTCGGACATTTTGTTATGATTATTGCAAAGCACGACGAGGAGAGTGGTAGCAAGAATAGCATTGCTGACTCTAGGTTTTACTTTAATTAATTAAAGCCGAGTCGAGATGTTAGTTCAGGTCGTCTCTGTGGTGAAGACGGAGTCAAGAAAAGGGCAATAGGACCTGGACTCAGGACTACCGCGAAGGTATATTAATTAGTCTTCCGCGAGTCGATATCGTGTGCTAATGAAGTATAGCCGTATGGGTACGAGGGCCTAAGGGAAGACATCAGAAGGAGAGGAGCAACTCTACGAGGTGTGTCCGAGGTCTGTCTTCAGTTACAGCCACCGTGGGATTTCAGCAGACGTCAACTTACATTGGTGGCGTTCATTCGAGTAGTACGTAGTGCTAACTGGCAGTTGAAAATGGCTGCATTGGATCAGTTCAACTAATTCTTTGTTGCAATGGACTTGCGTAACTACAGCGCACTTTGTGCATGGCATACAGCAGAAATGGAAAATCTGCGTCAATAAGATAATGAAACATGGAGTGAACTTAACAGTGGTAAGTGGGCTCCGAATAAATCTACTTTACCGTTTTGTTCCCTAGGAGCAGATGAAGCACTAGAGCAGGAAAATCGAAGAATGAAAGTCCTTGGAGGTATAGTATGGATAACACAGAATCTACAAGTGCTAAATACCTTTTTTTATAAAGTCCTCAAATAGCCAAAATTTGTTCTGACAATCTGGTGTCGCCTACTAATCGAAACAACAAGTTACATTAAGTAGTATCACAATCAACATCAAATCGTTATGGGAAAAATGTAACCGCAACGACGAAGAGTCTGGTTAACTACATTAATCCATTTACTTTCAGAGGAGAAAATTTGGTGAACCTGGTTTCAGTGACTGTTGCAACTCCAGAAGTTACTCGTGATGTCTGTGCAATGCCGTACATCGGTTTTTTGGAAGTGTTGAGTGAAAATTTGATACAAATATCTGCAGATTTGAAAAATAATGTGATTGTTGCCTATCGTGACCAAGCAAAAGCTACACACCATATTGTTGATGATTTAAGATCTTCACAAGAAGAAGCCGATACGATAATCATTCTGCATGCACTTCATGCAACCAAACGAATTCAGTCCCTGACAATATTTTCACCAGATACAGATGTTCTTGTATTGGCTGTCCATTGGTATCAACAGTTACCTAAAGACACATCATTTGTTTCAACAGGAGGTAAGATACACAATATTTCTGTGGGCAATGTATATGCCACATTAGAGCAGAAACGAGCTGAAGCTTTACTCGGAATGCGTGCTCTTTCTGGCTATGATATTACGGGTTCGTTTTCTGGTAAATCAAAAACTAGCTTCTGGAACAAGTTTATAGATGCCGATAACAAAACCCTGACAGCCCTGGGACGAATGGAAACACTCGTAGAAGAAATTATTGAAGTTCTTGAAGAGTACAAATGCCCTGTGTATTTACGTGTGCCAAAAATGAAATTTCTCAGTGAGTTAAGACGGTGTTTAAAAAAAATGGAGGGAGCCTCAATGCCTCCCACCCAAGCTGCATTACATCCAGCAATTAGCAGAGCTCAATACCAAGCTGATATATGAAAACAAGCTGATGTTCCAATGCTCTGTCTTCCAACAGTGACAGATTTTGTCTGGACCGTCAATGAAGTTGGCTGTTACGAACCCATCATGTGTGATATTCCTTGCGGTCCTGAGGAACTTCTCAATGTAGTGCGCTGTTCTTGTGGTCCCTCGAAATGTGTCAAGATGGGGTACCGTGTACTGAAATGTGTTCATGTTCAGCTGACTTTGAAAATTGCGAAAATGTTTTTTTTTAAATGGTGTTGATGATACTGATGAAAATGATGATTATCATGAATATTACGAGGAACTGTAGATAAGAGTATTATATTTTACTTGTTTAGCAGTTTACAAATTAATTGAGTATTTTGTCAAGTTCCTGAAAATCATTTTTATCTAACATTAATTGCTATGATGGTAATAGTCTTGACGATTATTATGATTAACATGAAGGTAATGAGGAACTGGAGTGAAAAGTATTCTAATTTAATTTTTTGGAAGTTATTAAGTTAAGTGAAATGTGTTTTTTTAATTTCCTGAAAGAAGTGTTTTCAAACATTTGCTGACTGATTATGATTACTATGATTATTATAACTATAATTAATATAACGAGGGACTGTAAATAACGCCATTTTACTTGTTTAGCAAGAAAGAATTTAATTGAGGAGAGTTTCTTTAATTTCCTGAAAGAAGTTTTCCATCTAACATTTGTAGTTTGAAGTGATATAAATATACATTTTGCCAATAATCATTCAACAGAGCGGCTTTTACTAATTTTTTTCTGTTATTATGTTATTTATAATGTATTATGGTAAATTCAAATGAGCCTCGCCACATTTTCCGTATGATCGTGAAGCTAATGCGAAAAAAAAAATACTTTCTATAATATTTTGTGATTTGAACTCCAAATTCTCTCCCCCCACCCCCTTCCTAATCTAATCAGTTGCGGATCCGAAATGGCCACGATCACTTTTCTGATCCTCTACACCACACAGAACAATTTGACACCAACCACAACACTCTATCACAAAATTGCACACGGAATCAAAAAATATGTAGTTCGAACACCCACTAAAAGGGATAGTTTGCTATCTAGAGTTAAATGAAGCCGTCTTACGTACATGGCGTCGTATGGTTTGCAGGAAAGACGCTAAACTCCTCCATGTTAGTAACTATTCCTGGTTTTAGTTAATGAAATCATATAACCTACGTCTAACTTGATTTAAATAGACTCACTCAGTTTGCACTACCGATTACAATTATTTAACGTGAATATTTGATTTTATCTACCAAGGTTAAAGACTCTATATGCTAATCATTCACGTAGGAATGTCTGGCCGGCAGTTAATGACAAGTAAATACCGATATTATTTAAATTTTCAACTTCATAAGATTTGTTGTTTTACACAAATATTTCAATTATTTTTCTTTCTTATTCTGAGGTCTGAATAGCTTTAATTTATTTTTCCCACTAAACCGTCTAGAAATGTAACATTAAATTCATGCGAACCCATATATGCTACATCTTTTACTAGTCACGTAGCTAGAAGTGTGTTGTGAATTACGTTTCAGGATGGAGGGCATGCTATTAAATGTTGGTAAGTCTTGTAACCGTACATAACATCACATTCATTGTGTAATATGTCTATCAACGGTAGTATACGTATACGAGATAATCGTCCGTAAAATAAACATAAGTAAGTTCTGAAGTAGAGTAGCAAGATATATTACAATAATAATTGCTACGTTGTAATAGTGTTAAAAAATCCCCACAAATTGGACCAATGTTGACCTTTAACACGCAGTAAAGTGGTAAAGTTTAGGATATTACCTGATGTTTGGTTTAAAGAAAACACTCCTAATGCTACAAATAATCATACAGACGTATATATTTGTGTGTATGTGTGTAGGACTATATGTACATATACATTTATCAATCAAATCTACACCGTTGGACGTATCAGTGGCAAATTTTGCAGGGATAATCTTCAAAACCCAAACATAAAGCGCCGTGTTTGTTTAATGTGTACCTAACCTTCCTCCACCACCTTTCCTCCTTTTCAATACCTGTCTAAATCGGTCTGAGGCATTAAAAATATATCAATTATATCGTCCATAAATAGGCTTTACATTTTATACTTTAATGATTTGTTGTTTATTTACGATTATATTTTCATAGCTTATGTGTTTACATTTCTTTTGTTCTTTAGATCTGTGTATAGTGAGCGAGCCGATCATAGCAAAACAATTATTTTGTAAGCTTATATGCATGTCATTACCTTCACAATCCGTGTTGTCTTCAGTTAACGAAATGATTAACTTAACAAAAGAGTTTAAATTTCGCAGGCTGAAAATGTTTGCGACCGTTGCGATTAGGATAAGTGCCAATTTTCCTAAAAGCTTATTTTATAACATAGATGGTCGCCATTTCTCTTACAAGCATAGTTGTTCGGTCTCAGTTTACAAACTGCTAGGCGTTGACAGTTGTTATATGGTAAGTAGGCTTATTTCGTTACTTTTAGATTTAGGGTAAGCAGAAATGTCCGTGAATTTCAATTTATAGGCATACATATATGCTAATTACATTTATAAGTGTTGTTGACTCCAGTTAACGAACTGTTAGATATGTTGACATGTGGTGCATCTTTCGCGACACTATGTATAGGTAAATGCGCTTCACTGAAAGTATTTTTGTACGTATCGTACTTCTGTTAAAGTAGGTACAACAATCCGGTTTGGTTTTAGGTAATGTCTGCATTGTTCCTATAACAATCTGGTTCGTAGGAGTAACAGTCTAATATATGGAAGGGAGTTCTTTGCTTCTTCTACAGAACAGATTATTGTACGAACAGTCCATAAAATACCAAAAACCAAACGTGACTGCTGTCCCTGGCACCTACAACAATAGGTACACTTATTTCTGGGTAGTTGGCGTGTAAGCCAAACATATAATAATATATAGCTGTCATTTCTTTTGTAAGCATAGTTTTCCACATTTTATGAACCATTAGATTAATAGTTGTGAAATCCGGCAGATGGGGAACCTATAGTGACCTTGTACGCGGTATGATATTGAGCAAAAGCTAATTCATAAGCAAAAGTGTTCGTTTGCCATAGCCGTGTGCCATAGGTTAGATATATAAGGTTGAGACTCGGTATTCGGCGAACATCCGAGTCTGTGCCGATATACGTAAACGTTTTATAATTGAAGAGATAACTGATATTACGATAATAAACTGCTATATTGTCTCTTATAAGCGTAGTTAAACATTGTTTACAAATTATTATGACTAGAGTACTACTAAAATGGGCAGCATCCACATTCGGGTAAAACTGTAAAAAAATAAATAAATAAATAAATACTGGAAGTTTTTTACTCGTACATAGTATGGGATACTCTGCCATACTTCAACTTGTAAATCGAGTAATTGTTGAGCATTGTTACTGTACATGTCTGTATAAAATCAGTAATCATATGACTACTTCCTAAAAATTTATAGGAACGCTCTTATAGATGCAAGGGAAAAAATTTTACCATAAATACTTTCCTAAAAACTCGCATAAACTGGTGTGGTAAATTTACATTTTTTTTTCACAATTCAAACGTGTCCCAATTTCGAGTAAAATACATTAAATGGATGATATGCTATTTCAAGTATAAATATCAACATTAATGCAGTTATGATCTTGGAGCTTTGAGATTTGACATGGAAAGGAAATTCTATGGTCCTTCTGTATTTGCGCCAACTGATGGACATAAAAACCTTTTTGTAAGCATAGAGGCTCGTTACTGCCCTCAAAAAAGCATAGTTACCTATCGTTTACGAATTCACAGACGAATAGATAGATGACGACGTAGCCTGACAGAAGCCATGCCGCTATATGCACGATACAAATGACGGAAAAGTAATTTCAAAACATAAACGACCGCCACTTCCCTTGCAACCACAACTGACACGTTAAAAGTAAATACTTCCTAGATTTGATTGGAAGCAGCGTACTGTACTGTTGTCGACATACGCCACTGCAATATTATGTCGTCCTAGAATTATTAGAATTAGACTAAGAAAAAACAAACGAAAAAATGAGAAAACAATCCTAGTTTGGCTGTAGTCAACACATCCATAAACGAAAACAACAGAACATGAAAGATCCCGTAAGGAATTAGTCAACAAGTAAAGGAAAATCCAAAAATAAAAGTCGAAATAAAAACAAAAATCTGTAAAAACTCAGGACACCACTATTAAGACAGCACAGACAACACAGGGACGAACACAATAAAGGACACAAAACAGAATAACGAGGACATCATAGACAACAGACTAAAGACACAACGATGAAGACACTAAAGACCATATTATACTTCTTAAGACCGGCCTTTGAAGACGTTTCGACAGCTGACATCTGCTCCCGTCTTCAGATGAAGTAAAATAATATTGCAATGGCGTATGTCCACAATAGTACAATACGCTATTCTGTCCCATTGCAAGAAACATTCAAATACATGTATTGGAAGTACATGTTACGGGACACTTGCTAAGCTTCAGCTTTTAAACAGAGCAAGTGATCAGCATTTGTACATGTCTGATAACGTCAGTAACACATTACGCTGTTTTCTAAAAATTACATAGGAACTCTACGATTGACGTTTGGGAATCACTTTTACTATACCTACTTTCTTAACACATAAGTGAATACATGTTTGTTGCACACATTTAAGTATACATGGAGTATCTTATTATAGGCTGTTCACAATAAACTGAGCACTTGGCAGAACTTGTAATTAATTAAAAATTAGTTTTATTGGGCCAATAGATGTTAATTTTAAGTGTGTTGAAAAATTTACAATGGTTTTTAGTTACATGGAAGATTTCTTATTAAAAACAGCAAAGATGGCTGCAAAACGACTGATTGAAAACTTTATGCAGTGCTCACTTTATCGTGAACAGCCTATACCCCAATTATGTAAGCATCACAAATTAATAACTTTTATTTAAGGGGTATTGATAGGTACGATGTCGAACGAACAATTGGAATACTCAACCGTGAATAATATCTGAACTGCTCATCAATATTCGATGAGATTATTTGCCGAGAACGTATTTTATCTGCGCCTGTATATTTATGTAGCACTATGCGGTACTATGCTTTACTTTCGAATAAAAAATTAAAAACTGTTTTTAGAAAAATAAAGGCTTGAAGTCACGAAATATACCAAATTGGAAAACTGTCTTTTTATAATTTTTAATATGATAATATCTAGGCCTCCATAATAACAGAATTTCAAAAATATCGCGTTTTTATTTGAAAATAATTTTACTATCCGAAAACCTCTGCGCGAGACGTTTACGAATGTTAAAATTATTTTCAAAACAAAACGCGAGTATTTTTTAAATTCGATTATTATAGATGCCTCTGTATGATTATACTAAAAATTATAAAAATGAAAGTTTTCCATTTTTCGAGATTTTATGGTTTCAAATCTTTATTTTTCTAAAAAGAGATTTTAATTTTTTACTCGAAATAAAGAATACTACCACACAGTGCTACATAAATAAACGTCCGCTGATAAAATATCTACTAGGCAAAAAAAAATCTCATCGAATTTCGATGAGTAGCTCAGATTTTATTGACGATTGAGTGCTCCAGTCTGCTCGACATCGTACCTTTCCATACCCCTTAATAATTAGAATGGATATTATTTACAAACATGCGTAGTCTTGCATTACTAACATACAACACAATTACAGCTCATAAAACCGTACTAAGCCTGTTGTAACCAACTTGACAATTATCTGTTACAGGGCGAGCAGACATCTTCTCTTTGTTCCGTGAATGAGGGCTTGGCACACTTTATACACGAAATTTTTTGTTTTGTGTTGGTCTTCACTTCCACCACACATTTAACACCTCTAAGGCACTGTTTTTTATGGTTACCACTGGCGTCTCCTCCTTATCTACTTGCACAGCTATACCGAAGGTCGGTGGACTGTACCTGGTTTCTAGTACCGTAGCCGTTGACGTAGTTGAGGTTGCGAGCGTCCTACTTCTTGTCGGAGGACAGAGTGCCGACGGCGGAGGTCTATGAAGGGCGGAACTTATACGACGGCCAAGCTTCGATGTTGCACCACGACCCTCTTCTCCAAGTGGCAATTACTCTTATATACTGTTCAGGATAATGTGAGCACTCAAAATATCCCTGCTAAGTTTCTATTTTCAGCCAGTTCGTATCCTTCCGCGCGTACGGAAATGTTTAAACTCCCTTGACACGTCACTTGATATTTATGCATGTAAAATAAATTGGGCACCAGTTAGTAACATACATAGAGTTTGATAAAAAAAAGTTATTAATTACATGAAACATAATTATGTGAAATTCAGTTCATTTTATTTTATTATTGTTGCATTTAGTAAGAAAATACTCGGAACTACACTCTGTAATTCCCTGCTGACCCTACAACAAATGTGGTAAATATTGTAATGTTTAATTATAAACAGTAATGACTAGAGCCCTTTTTTCATGAATCTTTAGTGTTCACTTTATTTTGATCAGTTCAATTATTGTTGCGTTTAGTAAGAAAATACTCGGAACTACACACTGTAATTCCCTGCCAACCCTACAACGAGTGTGGTAAATATTGTAATGTTTATTTATAAGCAGTAACGGCTAGTGTCCTTTTTTCAACGGTCAAATCTTTAGTGTTCACTTTATTTTGAACAGCTTATAGGAGCACGGAAGCAGCTAAGAGATGTAGCGCTGTGGAGGCTGCTAACGAGAATCCGTGTAGTTCTTTTTTAAGACAGAACTTCTCAATGTGACTCCGTTGTGTCTACATTGTAAGAAATGATTGGTAAATTTACTACACCGATGTACAGGAGTGTTGAGAAAGTCAATTGTGTACTGATGTCGCAAGGATTGTATACACTGTCCGCCCGCCAGCACCGAATCTCTGGCGGGTATGAGTTTTTATTCCTAAACTTCATGTACGCTACAGTAACACAGTATCAAACACGTCCTAACTTACGACATTACTACAGCTAACATGTGCGTCGCATGCTATTGGGCCTCGTTGTGTTATTTACATATTTACGGGCGAAAAACACATACCCCCCACTCGGAGCTGGCGCGCGGACAGTAGTTTCATCGCTATTGTTGATGAGGTTTTTAACACTGTATTTACGAATAAACTGTATAGCTTCCTGAACAGTAATGGCTGTTTTCACCAACACGTAGCGTGGGACACGTACCAAACATACTTCAGACTGTAAATACTGCAAATGATGACCGTTGCTGTTAAACAAGTCTTGCAAGATCAGTATATATTTTTCTGTTTCCTAAAATCTATATAAACACTGCCACGATTCTATGGGAAACCATTTTACCATACCTACTTTCTAAACAGTACTAAATATTGGTGTACTGTAGTATATTTATAAATAATTATTTGCAGTGTAGAGATTAAGTACTGACATGCATGGCAACAAGTTTACAATTTCTTATCTCAGTATTAATAAATCCGCCATCCAACGTTTATTTATTTCCTTTATTCTTTATTTTTCTAATATGTACGCTGGAACAGGGCACTCCTGTAGCTCATTACATGAAGCGATGCGCACTGAAAGACGGGCTTCTTCGTCATTCTGCGCCGCTGTGGGTCTCGGGTCAATGTCTAAAACACACACAAAACTACGTTATTATATCATACGTATTATACCAAACCATGTTCTGCAGGTGCTGAAAAAACATCAAATACGCGCAGTAAACAATTCTCAGAACATTTATCAGTATAGTCACTACAACAAGAATATCGCACGATATTAAAGTGGTCTAAATATTTAAAACACCAGTGGGGTCTAGTGGGACATATTTTTATGAGCAAAGTTTTTTATGTGAAACATAATAGCCTTCGACGACCTGTCACATTTTACAAAGTACTTTGTACTTTTACAAGACTTCCTTGGAAACTGCTAACAAAAAAAAATTGTGTTACTTCAAATATATTTTTGTTACGTGTAGCCTACAAGAATTTATTTGTAAATGTACAGTTATTATTTATAAATATACACAAATATGTGTATACATACAGACATATTTGTATATTTACAAGCATTTCCCGTAAAGTTTACAATATTCTTGTAAACGTACGATTTTTTTGGGAACTAGTTTCCAAAGGATTTTGGAAACAAGTTACAAAAGGATGTTTTTAGTAAACGTACAAACATTTTTTCACTATCTAGTTAAACGTCATTTTAATGTAAGTAGTTTAGTAAAAAAGCTACGAAAGATCCTGCAGCTTCACAGTTAGCATACACAGACCAGATCAAATGTCAGCACAGTGAAAATACCACAGCGCAGAACGGTTTCCACCATTCATATACTTGCTTATCATAGGTAAACAAGCACGAACTATCACAACGCGACCAGATGATTAAAATCATTTGATAATTACTGTGTTGGTAAAACTACGCGATGGGCACCCCGATAATCCGAAAAGTGCCCAGCCATACACACTTCGATGTAGAATGATCCCCTGAGTGACAGCCAAGAACTCTTATGAGAAAGGAACCTGTTCTCAGCGCAACTGGATGGTGTTTGTAGACTATGCACGAAGTTTTTGGGGTTTGAAAGACTTGCAAAAAGTACATGTAAGTCCTATAAATCCAATATTCATAACCATAGGATATAGGAATAAATTAGTTTTTTCATAATATCGTTCAAAGCAGAATACATATTTTATACCAAACAAGCAATAGTTAGAGACAGGAAATATTCACGAGTTCACTGACCTGTAAGCTAGCCTCCAAGAACATCTGTATACTCTAGCAGACGGAATCTTTTCATTGGCTGCTCTCTGGTACAGTGATACCACATGATTGGACCTGCATTTAGTTGCTTCTTCATAATTGGCTCAGGTCTCTTCAAGAGTTGTCAAATGAGCCAAGAGCTAATTAAGGACGTGACACTAACATATAGTTGTCAGGTCTTTAGCTATAGTTGGCGCATAGTATATTGAAGCATACATAACGCCGTAAAATTGATCGCGGCCAGGTCGGATGGGTAAGAAATGTAGGTAGAGACACAAGAGAATCACGAAAAAAAAAGTCAACATAGTCGCCAATAAGCTGCCGTGTCTTTACCCAACTATTGTTGGACGATGCAAATTGTGACACAAGTGCTCAGTTTTAGGATAAGTCATACACGTTCTTTGTTCAAGCTTTTAAATCTAACTGTTGAAGAGAGAAACAGTGCTTCAAAGAACGATGGCCTGTTTCGATACAAAACCTCCCGTGTTATACAGAACACTTCACCCTACCTACCAGTCCACAATGGCGAGCCAGTGGAATAGTTGTAACATATAAGCCTACATAAAATAATCTCAGAACCTGTCTAGTTGCAAATGGTCAGTTTAATAGAATTTCAGGGAATGGAAAAAAAATAGGGAACAGTATAAGGAATAATTTTTGAAGAATACAATTATGTTTAACTACAGATACCACGGCAACACTAGCAAATATAGAAGAAAAATTAAATTAAATTAAAATGGCATAGCTCAGCTGGAAAGCTAGACAAATTAAACTGGAGGGTATCCGTGTGTGTGTACATGTAATGAAGTGTCCTGAGACACTTATCCACGCACAAACCAAACCACTGGACCTAGAACCATACAATTTTGAGGGAAGCTTCCCCTTGGCCCGTAGGCACCTACTAAGAATTGATTTTTCAAACGAAATTCAATAATTAAGGAAGTGAAAAGGGGTGAAATGTGTTTTCAAAGAATCGCTTATATATTATTAACCAGGGAAGTTATCATAATTTTTTTTAACTTCATAATATTGCACAAAGAAATGCATATTTGCGAATTTTTCGATTTTGCAAAATTCGGAAATTAAGGATGTGAAAAGCCGTAAAATGCGGTTTTCATTAATCCGTGATTTCTCCTAAACCATTTCAGATAGTGAGGTGATTTTTCTTTTTCGATGATGCTTAAGAAAATATTTAAAAAGTAGTTAGATAATTTTTAGAAATTCGTCCTTGAAAGCTCTTAAAAAATATAACTTGTTTTTAATTAATCCCACTTATCTCCTAAGCCAGTAGAAATATTTAAATGGTTTTTGCTTTAAAATAAACCTTACATAAATATGAAAAAAAAAAACGTTTCAGGATTTTTCGAAATTTGTCCTTGAAAGCTGTTAAAAAAATAATATGTGTTTTCAAATAATCATCTGTACCGCTTATACCCGTTGAGATATCGAGATGATTTTTTTGATAGAATGAAGTTTATGTAAATCTCTACAAATAAAATTCAGGATATTATGAAATTCGAAAATTAAGGACGTTAAAAGGAGTAAAATGTTACGGTCTCCCGAATAAAGAGAATGATCACGGATAAATAATTCAACAGTTGTTTCTTTTTGCCAACCTACTCATAAATAAAACCTCTTTGGACCGTAGCCTGTACATACGAAAGAATTATCACAGCCTGCCTTTAAGCATTCACTCAGGTATTGTATAAAGTTTGTGGTGTGGGAGGGGTGGGGTTACTGGTTCGTATCCCGTGCGAGACTTTGCGATGGGAATTACTATGACATCATACGAGCATATTGCGCGCGCTCGTTACACTGAGCTAAGACAATTTATGGTTCACTGTTATTGAGTACGCTAGCTGTTAAATGCCGTCGTCATATATTTTAACCAGAGTTACTGTTTACATTACGTAATTTCACGCGAGCAAAGCCGCAGCCGGCCAGCTAGTGTGTGTGTGTGTATGTGTGTGTGTGTGTATATATATATATATATAAAGACACACACGGAGGATGTTTGTGAAATACTTTTACAAACTTCGGGGTAGGTTCTTTACGCCAAAACAAGAAAAAATTTCCATAATAAACATTTGCCCAAAAGCCATTAGTTTTGAGTTATTAATAAAGTTTAGTTCAATCTTTTACAATGTAATTAGCTTTGTATACAGACACTAAATAATAATGTTATTGATTGCAGGTGTCCTAATTTCTCTTTTTCTCTCTATGTACATATATATATATTATATATATATATATATATATATATATATATATATATATATATATATATATATAGGGGGACGAACACCGCATGGTATTCCTCACGAAAAACTATTATGACGAAAACATGTTTAGTACTTTTAACCTAAACGCTGTAGTAAGGGAGAAATGGGCCTCTGAGCCTCGAATTTTAAAACATCAATTTCTTAAAATATCGGAAACAAACTGACATATACAATATTTTCAGCATTACTTAAGTTGTACTCACTAGACTTGAAATCGCAGTGTTATGACTAGCAAGAGCCTCGCCTGGAGGACGGGTTAGCGACGACGGCAGTGCAATCAGGTCAGGGGTTCCCCAAGACAAGGACCTCAGCTATTCTCCCCACCGGCACTGAAGTGTGACAATATAACGTAATGTATCCAGGGAATAGGGGTCTGTCTCCTACAAGCCTTCCAGCCGTCACCACCTCGCCAGGATGGTCCTGGGTCGAGACCCACGACGTGCTGCCGTCCGTCGATAGCCGAGCACAATCATCATCAGCCTCCGGCATCATGCTAACGGTGAGGTCTAAGGTGTCCGAAGGGTCACCCATCATAGAGTAGAACAAGTAATTAATTATTTAAACAGCCACTCCTCTCCAAGCTATATTTATGTAGTACAACCGTGTAGTATTTGTAAGTCACTTGTGTAGAGTAAAGCCACCATAATTAAACTAACATAATTCATTCAAACGTAACCCTCACCCTTAACTTAACCACTTAAATAGTTTCAGTATGAAGTGCCCACCTCTGGCTACAGTCTCCCTACAACCACTATAAATCATGCGTAAAATCTACTAAAATAACAAGTTTCACAACAGCAGTTTTACATATTAGATTGCCGTCTTGCCATCATCATTTCGGTTTTACATTAACTTTATAAATCAGTTCAGTTGAATCTTGGGATGGTTCCCTCACCAAGAGACCAGATTATATCTCTTTTCCCTCTAGAAAATTCCAGAGCCACTAGATCAGTCTCTAATTTCGAATAGTTATGATAATATAATTTTTATACATAGCACGAAAAGTGTAATCTAATCTACTGCAAAATAAATGTATTTTTTAAGTTCTAGGGTGAAGAAGTAAAGTCTTTTACGTGTTATACTTTTGTGGCGCAGTATTTATTCGTCATCTTTCCAATGGGAGCGGTGGATCGATAAGTAAGTTTAAATATGCGTTTGATTCAAGTTATTTAAATATGGATTTAGAACACATAACATAAAATGTGTTGCTGTACGTATTATATTTTGCGGTGAGTGAGTTGGTATAGCTTAGTAAATTTAAAAATATAACAATGCAAGGAACATTAATTGCTAAGGCAGCAAATATCACACACAAATATTAATATAACAATATTGAACACTGCATAAAAACCGTTATTCAAAAGTATGACGCGAACTTACTTCAAACATTTGTATGATTTGTACACCAAAATCTATGACAGGAAAGTTCAGATCAGTGCCTTTAAGTAAATGCAGAAGAACATATATTTTCGTCCTTAAATCCAAATACTTTATAACAATAGCTGCAAGAGTAAAGATTTCGTTCCATAAAAAATTTTGAAAGTGTTCGCCGTTTCGTTTGAAATTTTACTAATGATTATAGACCTTTACGTACTCAAGTCGTCCTCATTTGCGGTTTGGTTAGTTACAATGAATAGAATGACATTTATACTGGGCCAAATTTGAAATTAATCCCTGTTGAAACATACATGTTACACCAACTCAAATGTAAGCATACAATATTAACTAAAATAAAAATTCGTACACATAAAGAATCTTTGCAAATATATAATTCTTGAAGATCCAATATTGAGAAATGATACTTAACCTGAGTACATTGGTCACTTGATAGTCATTGAAGAAAAATTAAGAATTAACCGTTCTTACATGTTTAATTACGTTCAGTTTCTTCTTTCGTTCTCCCACTTACGATACGTAATTCATTTAAGGTTTTTTAAGCAATATGACGCCATTTAACACACTTCCAACACTAATATATAACAACTGTTTCCTTTGGAGATATTGGCCATCCAGATAGGGTAACATATCTCACCTAATAATTCGAATGGGAATCACTGAATTGGAAAGCCTGCCACAAATAGCCACAGACAATCGTGGAAGTTCAAGACAGTATTCGATGGCAAGTTTACTATGCGACTCTTTATGTTGGTAGATCCGTGGTCTGGAGAGGCATTTGTAGGGACGTATTTTTTGGTAGTAGCAACTACTGCCAGTATTTAGTGTTATCTTCTCATACACTACGTTAGAGGTATGTCTGTATAATTCTAATTCGGGAGGACTCAGGTACGGTGTCCGTTTCAACCATCGTAATTTCGGCTTTCCATAGTTCCCACTAATCACTCTAGGCGAATGATTGGGTGGTTTCTTAATACCGACAATGGACGCTTCACTTCTTCTTTCTTGAGTCCCCTGGTTTCGTCACAAATAACCTCGTCGCCCACCGTACGTTAAGCCCCTCTTACCTTCCAGCGTATTTATGAAGCAAATTTTATTAAATTTATGAGATTGAAATTGATAACAGAACAGCAGGTCCCAGTGCAAGTGCAATACCTCGTTAATGCATAGAAGCACATTTAAGATTCAGAATGAAAACATAATGCGGAATTAATTGATTCCTTTCACGGGCGTCGCAACCATTGGGTGGGGGAGGGGGGACACTTCCCCCCAATAATACGTACTTTAATTTCGTCTCTTTCAATATATACAGGTTGTTTCTTAACTTACATTACAAACTTAAAGACGTGATCCTTTACCACAAATGATATATAGTTTTGCAATGAAATTTTTGTCTACTGCAATTCGTAAAACAGAAATCCACACTTGGAAACTTAAATTTAAATGATATTTTTGCAAAATATTGCAAACGACGAGGAGTTAAATTTCAATTCTGTGCACAAAGTTTAGTGTTATTGAGATCTTCAACGCACCAAGAAGCCGCTATTTTTAGAACACTTCCTTTCATGAAAATAATGCCCTCTCAGTGAGTGGAACTTATGTGGCAAACATTTCATGTTAATTTTCTGAGCAATACATACCTGGAAACACAAATGGTCCTCTTTTTGAAAATCGTTAGAATTCGCCGTTTACAAGAAATATATCTTAAAAATAATCAGATGCTGCAGTAGCATTGTTATCACATGAATTTCTGTGGCAAATAAATTCACACATGAAACATACCAATGATGGTGTGTGATAGGCATGCCAGTGTATGGAGTTGCTTGAAAGTAAGTTTTTTGGGGTTTACTTGGTTGAAATATGTGACATAGTTCTAAAGAACTGTAACACGGTATGTGTTTTTCAAAGTGCAAAATGCAGTTGCAAGAAGTTTTTTCATACATGCCAAATATTTTATTGTTGGCACAAACACGCTAGACTGCATTTTATAGCAGATTATACGATCTAGTGACTTTTAAAAATAAGACATTTATGTTGCTTAGGATGTACTGCTCAGAAAATCAACGTGAATTGTTCACAAAACCCAAAGCTACAAAAGTTCTAGTCAATAAGAGGGTGATCATCCTTGTCAATTTCATGTAGGGAGTTTTAAAGAGCAGTTTCTGGATTTGGTCGAAGACCTCTATAACACTTATCATTGTGCACAGAATTGAAAGTTAACACCACGTTTGAAACTAATAAAAATTCCCCACTACCCTTCCTTACCAATCCACACAATGCGCCGCAGCAGTGGAATAATATTATAACATCTATAAAATAAACTGACAACCTGTGCCGATGTAATTTGTTAATTAAATATCATCTCAGGTATTAAAATAAATAATTAACAAAGTAAGAAATAGTTATAAAGAATAACACTACGTGTAGTTGCAGATACCACGGCACCTCTAGCAGTAGGCCCAAATCGATTAATGTAAATTTAAAAGACAAATTGCGGTAAGTTCAAATGACATAGCTCAGCTCGGAAAACAAAAGAAACTTATCTGCAGGGTATCCGTAAGTGTATATACTAGGCCGTTTAAAAAGGAAATACAAGAGATAAGAAATATGTTTTAACAGCTAGTTAACTAGCAGAGAGGTAAATATACTAAAATGGAGTAATTTTATCGCCGATACAGAGCATTATTAATTGTCATCCAAACTTAGCTGTTTTTCTACGGCGTGCGCGGCGTCGTGGTGTTGTACTTCTCGTCGGTTAGCAGGCTCTCTTCTGGTCTTCATATTGCACGTCTACTGCAGAGTTATGTGCCTTAACAGGTCAACCAGGGTAGTTTTATCATGCTCGAATACTCAAAAATAAATTTTGTACGGCTGTCACTACGTCGTCGATCCACAATTAAGTACAACCTTTCTGTCCAAGAGGCTACAAGAATAACGCCCCTAAAATCTACAACTCCTTCCAAACCCCGGATAATGTATTACAACAAACGCTGATTTAAAATATTAGCCAGTGAAAATACGTCTCTCTAGAGATACCATGGTGTTAAATTCCCGTTTCCCTCCAACAACACATAAGTTAAACATAGCTCTCGGTAAACACTAAACTTCAAGACATTGATAAAATATAACATTGGAAATACGTATAAATCTGGAGCTAAACAAAAACATTATGGTCTACCAGAAATACATAAAACATTGCCCACACTATTAAAAGGAAAATATTCAATGGAAAAATAAGCAAACATTATGTCATTAAAATCACATAGCTAGTGAGAATAAAATAAATAAATATTCATTAATTACTCTGGCACACGTAGAATACATCTAAACGGCAAAATTGTCATTCGTCACACGTTGCTTCCAAAATTTTGCTAAAATACTAATTCGAAATTCATTTTTCAAGGGTGAATGTTTCTCTTACAAATTGCGTTATAGGCAAAAAATTTCATAGTATAACTAGCCTATACCTCATTTTTGATAACGAATCATCTCCGAAAGTTTTTAACATAAGGTAAGTTACAGCCTCTATATTGAGTTTCGTAGTAGTATGAAACATACTACTTCTGTGATCACTGATATATTTTTATTTGTCAATAACCTCGTTAACAAAGCCTGGGCTGTAATAACTTAAAAAACTATAGATGAAATACATTTGCTGCACATATTGGCGTATATGATCCATTCGTGATAAAATCTGCACTTTTGAATTAAAACTTTGTGTAACATTTCACGTTATTTGCTTCCAGTAAAGTTAGTAGACAATTAGGTAAGTAATTTTGTGTTGTAATGTCTTACTTACTAAGTGTACAGTGAGGAAATTAGTAAAGGTACCACAAGTGCTCTCCACTTGACCGAGAACGGACTATATTATTCGAAAAATATTACACCCAACAAACAACTTTTTTTCTTTTTTGTGTGTGTTATTACTGTTATCATTAAAAATCTATAGATGCATAGCTAGAGACATGAACTTTTCGCGAAAAGAAATTTGCCTCACTTTGTATCAGTGACTTGTGTGCACGTCTGCAGACTTGATTCACGGCCAGAGATTGGATGTTTTGACATTCGTGTGTCGTGGGGTTTTACACGCAAATCACAGACGTGTGGTGTTACAGTAACCTTATTGTGATTGGTACAGTCAAATGAGAAACGTCACAGTTCAAAGGCACGCTGCCAATATCTATGAAGCAGAACTGCAGACGTGCACATAAGGTACTGGAACAAAGTGGGGCAAAATTCTTT
>PNEQ01093198.1:0-37416 GCA_003012365.1 Medauroidea extradentata | reverse complement strand
TGCATTAATAATAATTTTTTAAAATTGTATCTACAATAGGTTATACTTTGTGAAGTTTATGCTGTTTAACTTAATCACAGAAGGTTTTTATAATTAATATGAAAGTGTAAAATTGTACATTATACTGTTTAAATATGTGGAAGAAAATATTTATACGGTTTTGTATGGTTTCCTCCATTGCGTCATTATTAATTGCGGGCAGTTCCTGTACTATGCGAACGCCAAATATAGTAAAGATTGACAAATATTAAAGATGTTCTTTATAAATGTTTATATGCTCAAATTCTCTTTTTAAAGGTTTCAAAAATCTATTATTTTTAGTATACTAGAGTGGTCAGGCAAGATACTATAATAACAGTGAATACAAGTTTTTTAAAATTATTTTTTAATGTTGTGTCGAACATTCTTACTGCTACTGCAGCTTGTAAGGTTTACATTCAAGTTTCTCCTGGTATTTAAATGCATTAGTTTGTGGTGTGTATAGGGCTCCAACATGTGCTTATTTTAACTGTTTTTTTGTAAATCGGTTCACTTAAAAAATCTTTCTAAAAAAGAAAATTGCTATTTAAACCAGATCTTTAATTAGCATATTTTAGGAATGAGAAATGCTAAAATAACCCCATTTTGCACCTTGGAACCCCAAAATATCCCGGGGGAGGACCCCGGACTCCCTGCTATCCTTTGGGGATGTGTTTTCCTCAACAATTAAATAAATTTCAGTCCCACCCAAAAAGTATGAGCATTCGACGTCTATGATTCCTTTCATGAAATGCGTTATTGTGATCCTTCCGTCTGTAAAGAAGTCTAGAAGAAGAGATAACCCCGCCGCCAGGTGATAGTTTAATGCGGTCTGCACTGCACAGAGCTGAGTCCATCAGCTGTCCCTCATGTCGTGGTCTGAGCCCGCATTCACGCTGCAGATGACCCCGTTATGCCTCGTCTCTCGCCAGAGGGGTCAGCCTCGTAAACATGCGCCCTCTGCAGTGCCTGTCGGCTCTTTGTTATGTAGCCTCGTCGCTGTTAACTACTATACATGCTATTGCATATACATACAGGCTGTGGCAATTACGTATTACAACTTTACAGCACAGCTCAATTCGTGAGAAAGATGTCCGCTCTTGTAACTTATTTCGAGTTTGCAATTCGTATTTTCGCAATATTTGTAAAACGGCAATGATTAAAACCACGATTTTTTTAAACATAGTTCTAATACATAATCCGCCTACATACTAAAAATATAGGCGACCACACACTAGTTACATACAACTTTTTCGCCATCAAGTGATATAGCCATTTGTGGCGGTCGTCATACCTAGGACGTTCTATTGAATCGAAAAGGTGTTTTCTATTGTGCGAGTCGCCAAAAAATACACTTTTCTTTGACAAAGCACAGAAACAAGTCAGCGGCAAATGTTGTCATGTCCGGTAGGCCTATGTAGGTATGGCCTGTACAACCTTCATGACATCAGTCACGTGCTTTAAATTACACAATTTCCCACACTTATGCATCTCTCGAAATGTTTGATTAATATATTTTGTACAAAAAAAATTTCAAGTTTTTATTAAATAAATGTTTAAAACTTAAGGAAAAGAAACTCTGGTTCGCTCTTCTCTGATGCCAGAGAAAAAAAGTATTTATCTTGAAGTACATTTCAATTCTACGGGGATATTTGCACATGATGTAATTGTACTCATACAAGTTCCACCAAGTACAAAATATTAATAATATTACAGACAAGTAACAAATATACCGGTATTATGATTGTTCAATTTTCAGGCTGATGTCATCACACCTTATGAAGGCGCATCTAGAGCCAACAAACGACTTTGATGCAGTAAATTTATTACGATTGCAGCCGATCTAAGAATGGATGTCCTGCATAATGTACTGGCAGCTGCAACACTATTCACGCATAAGCTAAAGTTATATATTCACATTAAGTGCGTCATATTTCTGCTGTTTATGATAAATATTAATAATCCTATTATTTTTATATGTATGTGTTGTGACAAACTTAGCCAGTCATCTTTTTATTAGTTAAATGGTGCTCATTTTATATCGGTTGCAGATATATAAACATTTCTTTACAAATATTGGTCAATAGTAACCAATTATTCCTTATACGGTTTTATTTTATTAATGTTTGTTACAACGACAAGCTTTCACCACCCTTCCACAAGTCAATTTACATGGTCCGAGTTAACGTTGTGACAATTGTTATGTAACAAATTTTTAGTGACCAATATAGATTAACTCACATTTATATCCAGCGGGACCTGAGAAGCTACGGATGTCGACAACCAACCTCGCTCGGTCAAACGGCTTGAGAAGTTGGATAAAAGTTATATTTACTATAGGTCGTTCGGGATAAAGTGAGCACTAAAAATTTAACTTTTGAAAAATATCACTAGCCGTTACTGCATATAATTTAACACTAACAGTTACCTTACTACTTGTGTGGTTGGCAACAAAATTACGCAATATTGTCCCGTCTATTTTAATACAAAACTGAAAGGAAATCAACCTGAATCGACAAACTTTTGTTTTATATAATTAATAAACGTTTTTAATCAAAATATACAGGTACCTACCGACTGCATAGTTTATCTTACACACGCAAGCATCAAGTGACGTGTCCAGAGAGGTTTGATATTTCCCGTCGTTAGCCGTTACGCGCGGAAAGATATGAATTGGCTGAAAATAGAACTTTAGCAGGTTTTTTTTTCAGTGCTCACTTTATCCCGAACCACCTATACAAATTGTTTTCGTGGTTGAATTGCTCATTCAATTGCCTGCTAATATGATTATATATTCTTATTATTAACACGACTTGAGAGACAGTATTTTAAAAAATTCTTAATATTTATGCAACAAAATGTGAATAACTACCTTCGCATTTCTAGCCCGGGAATTTTTATGCTTGTGGAATTACTCCTCCATGCCGGAATACCGTAATTCTTGGATGATTATTGAAATGTTATTTTGCATTTCAAGAAATTTCAATATACCTATTTAAACTATTGTAGAAATAATGTAAATGTAATAACATTTGTATATTTCTACCAAACACTATCCTTTTACAAAAAACACTTTCATGCAGGCCAGTTCCATCTTTTATTTATTTTTGAGTACTTTACTTTAATTTTAATTTTTGCGTATACATATTTTTGTTAAGTAACGAAAGTTAACAAGACCACCTTCAAGTATTTATTTACATGTGTACACGGACGCTAGCAAAATTAAACTAGAGAGATTTTGGTTTCCTCTTCAAACTGATCTACGAATTAATATTTATAACTATTATAATAAGTTATTTGTAATGCTTGCTGTAAAATTGTATACCGAAATTGGATAAGTAAATTGTTTTGTACGGTTATTTTAAGACAGGATATTATAAAACAATATGTAACTTATAATTGTAAACGCACAGTGGCGTGGTCTTGATTTATGTTTGGGAGAAGGGAGATTGTTCATATTGCCACTTTTATAAACGAACACTGATCCCCGTATTTAAAGTGAGGAGTTGAGGGTCCTCTCCCGGAATAATTTGGATTTGAAGGTGCAAAATTGTGCAATTTAAACAGTTTTATCACCTAAACTTTGAATACACCAGTAGTAGTAATATTAAGATATTTTAATATCGTAAATATTTGTGCGCTTTATGTCGATGGTGGGGGGAAGAACTCGGAACCCCCTCCCCTATTGTCTAGACTCCTGTAAACGCTCACACCAGATTCCAACAAATGAATCTTCGACTGGCTTTCCAATCAACTTTGATTTGTGGTTCTGCAAGTACAGCTTTCATAAAATTATTGTATAAAGTGTACACACATATTTTCAACGATTTATGTTTTTCGGGCAATGGACTTAGATATTGCGAATATTTTAGATGAATTATTTTGTTGTTTTGTTTCAATAGCCGTGTATGAAGAATAAGTGATACGTGGCTATACCAATCATTAAAAAAAGTCAAGAAATTTTGACAACAACTAAGTTAAATACGCAAGATTTAATTCCAGTTTTCCATTTGTCGGCTGACACAAGCGAACTTTGTTGTACTATAACTGGCTTGCGAGTGTGGTAAGCATTTAATAACCCTAATTTATATTTACACCGCTGAATTGTTTTATATCAATTAAATTGGACGGAATCTTCAATGTTAAATTTTGCCGTTATGTTATTTCATTACCGTTATACAGGCTTTATGCATCAAATTCATTACATTATTACAAACTAGTCAGAATATTTGGTAATGTACGCAAGCTTACAATTTACTCGGAATATGGCGACGTAGCATCTCAATTTTTTAACTAGTCGGGGTACGACCATGTAAATGTTAGAAAATATTTCTTACAACGAAAATCCCTCTGAAATAACATATCTCTGTGGACATTAGTCGTAATCAATTCGGCTTTTTTCTCAAATTATATGCGTTGCAACCTGTATACAGGTGTTTAAAATTTTTTTATTGAAGTTCTGTCAAAATTGGTTGACTAGTAGGTTTTTTTTTTTTTTGTAAAACTTTGCACATGCCCTAAATAACTGGTAATTTAATTAGTAAACTGACATCACGACAAACAATCATTATTTAAAATTTCCCAAAACAAGATAAGAGAAAAATAATTTGATTTCAAACAACGTCAATGGTCAGAGGAATTTCACTGCTTCTGCGCATGAACGTTTTATAAAATTGGACATTCAATTGCGTTATGTATTTTAGTCAGCAGTTTGTTTCAACTATCTGAAGTAACTCAGCAAGAAGCCCCTTAATAAAAATTAACTATAGACATTATAATAGATTTTTCAGTCCCCACACAACTAAGTTTATGATTTACAAGATAGTATTTTGTAGAATTGTTTTCTTTTTTTATTTGTGTTATTTTTTATTTAGTACAATTTTTTGGTAGCTGTAATTTACTAAGTTCGACACAGTTTTGTTTTTATAATTGACAATATTTTGTAAGTAAAATTAATGTTGCGCAACACTAATACTCATACACGATCGCATCTATCGTTAGACTTTGTAAAACTAAGTGAATTTTTCAGAAGTCTTTTTGTTACATTTTACAAACATTGATATTCAGTAGATAATTTTCATTACTGGAATTGAAAAATAGTTAAGGTATCTACTGTTATCTGTTTATGAAAAAAAAAATTGTCACTGTTCACAAGAACTTACGAAATATTTCTACTCCAAAATATTTTTAACTGTGGTAATTGAGTTATGAATTCTAACAACCTAAGGAAAAATACTTGGAAAGACAGTTCATTTAAAAATTCATACGAATGTTATTTGTTATTTATTTGTTCGAATTTTGACATTCAATAAGAATGATTGGAGGTGAAGTAGCTATCACGTTTACCTTCGGATCTGAGAGTAAACCTGTGACTCTCGGATAACTGATCAATGTACTTATTTAAATATTTTATCTGAATGGCCACAATTTTCAATAGCTATATTTATCCTGTGCTATTTAGAGTGTTAATAATATGCGATTACGTATGTTGATTGAAGTGATATTTGTTTCACGAACGTTAATATCTCATTAGGTCAAATAATTAACTTTTACAGGACATTGAATGTCACGTTACACATTCAGCACCTTTTCAAAATTCGTATAACTTACAGTATTCCACTTCTACCAAACGAAAAAAAAAATACAGTTTACGAAACTTGTAAATTGCAGTATTTGAATACAAGGAAATATTATTTAAAGTTTTCTAAATCATTACTCAGATTTTTAATAATTCTCAGCATTTTAAAATTAAATGATGAAAACTTATATTAGTTACGAACACTTAAAGTTGAAACTACACGAAAACTTAGTCAGCTAAATATTCCGCGCGAGTGAGCTGCCGACAACGAATTTACTAAGACTTGAAAAAGTTTTTCTGAAGATAAAATAAAATTTAACAGGATTTAATATCTTGTCGTTGCTGACCACCCAGGCTCTATAGTGGAGAAATGGTACCACCATTAAGCTTCGCCGAAAATAAGGACCAAAAAAGAGTGCTCTCACAATTTTTTAGTTCAATTGCTCAAGAGTTCGTATGATGTGATGACTGACCGGCCCTTCTGTATGGGCAGGCTATAAACCAATAATTGACAAAGTCTTTACTAACTTTTAGAATCATTATTATTTTACATATAACTTTAACCAAATCATAGAGTAAGTGAAATAATTTTTGGTGTTTTTTTTCTCAGTATTAAATAATGTAACATGTGAAGTTAGTCCCTACGGGTCAGGTGTTAATAACAGTAACAACATTTATTAAAAAACTGAGCTAAGTGCACATAACATTACAAAAGCCACGGTAACCTAACATCTCAATTGGGGTGTGACATTTCGTACCTTTTGACTCAAAGCGAAAACGTGATTTTACACAGAGAATTATTTTTTTTTCGGATGCCTTGTGCTGAGTAGCTTTATTGAATAGCTTTGACTTAATCAGCTTAAGCTAATTTTGTTTAATTTTAATTAATGACTTTGTGTATGTTTATACGCCGCGGTGGCACAGTGGGTAGATCAGTCGCCTCGCTATTAGGCGATATGATTTCGATTCCCGGCGGAATAAGTTCGATGAATTTTCTCGGGTGTATCCCATTTACCTTGCCCCCATCATTCCGGCACGTCTCCCCGTACGGTTCCATTTCATGTCGTCCTTCAGGGATTGGCAGACGCCCACAGATTGTAGACAATCTGTCATCGGGGTGCGATGCCTTCCCTTGATTTCCCTCACTGAAAGAAAAGCATTGTTGTAGGCACCATACTTCTCTTATAACTCGCAAATATTTAAAATACAAAAAAACCCGACTTACAGGATAGTAAAATTCAAATCGATCAGATTAGTATGATTGCTCACATTCACTCAGAAATAAACTAGAAAAGAAATGATTAACTTTTTATCTTTAAACGGCTGAACATCTCGATCACGTGAGCTTTCAAACAAAAAACTGCATGAAAAATTGGTCCATTCGTTTAGTTGCTACGATGTCACAGACAGACACACAGATCCACAGATACACACAGAGACACGTCAAACTTATAACACCCCTCTTTCTGCGTCGGCGGTCAATAATAGAGACAACAGTCAAGTTTGTTTGTCGGTAATGTTTGCGTTGTTCCTGCAACAACCTGTTCTGTAGAAGTAACAATATGTTCTGTAAAATAAAGAGGCTCTTTACTCCTTCTACAGAATAAATTGAAACTTTTACAGAACATATTGTTATAAGAACAATCAAGATAGTTACTGCAACCTAACTGGACTGTTGTCACTATTTTAACAGAAGCATAGTACCTGTACAACAATGCTATTCTTTCAGTGCTCCCCGTATGCAATTTAATTTAATATATTTACATTGCTAACCATACTAAAGTGGGACGTCAGTCGCGTACAATGGATTATTTTATTTGTTCGCTTTTTTTTTTAATTCTGAGAAGAAAAGTGTAAAATTTGAAATGATAGCGTGAATTCTACTTCTCTTGCGTTACAATACAAGCATCGCAGTTGAACTTTTAACGTACATTTAGGCCGTAATCTGTCAAACAATTTATTTATATTCTTAATTTTGTGGACTGGTTGTGGCGTAGATATACGTTAAAAGTTCAACTACGATACTTTTACTATAACGCAAACTAAATAAAATTCACGCTACAATCTCAAATTGTACGCTTTTCTTTCCAGAACATTAAAACAATAAAATATAAAACAATCCAATATGGTGACTGCTGTCGCACCTTAATTGCATCATGTCCCACATTTGCGAATTTAATTTTTTTTTCATCTTACTTGATACTAAGAAATATAACGCATCGTTTAGAAGAAACGGGAACTATGCCCGCCTTTTGGTACCAACGTGGCGACGTGTCCAATTGGTCGTACAGTACAGAAATAATCTAGTTCATAACTTTCTCTCTCTCTCTTTTTTTTACAGAAAACAAAAACTTCTTCAACGAACCCCCCCCCCCCCCTCAACAGAAGGAAGCAAATTCGGAATTTTGTAAAGAATTGTGGTTATATTGTTATTCATGCATCCTTTCAGCCAGTGTTCTACAAAAGAATCAATTTTAACTTTTCTTATAATCGTAAACCTGTCCCTAAAGTAAAAAAAAAATATCATTTACTGTTTTTGAATGCCATGGAATTTATTTTCACCTACAAAACCACAGAAAATTTATGTAATGTAATATTGCAGGACTGTTTAAATAACTTAGAAACAAGCTTAAACGTCTGCAGTGCCCACCAGCAAGAACAGTATGAATGATAGATATAAAACAATTGTTTACGGCCACATTTTCTTACAGCTGGAGATCGTTATTAAAATACGCAAATTAATCCATGCTGGTCGTCTCTAACACCTGGTCGCCTGGTGAAAGATGTGTTTGTGTGGGGCGAATATCGATGAGGCACTACGAGCGGCGCCGGCGGCAGAGTAAAAAATTTTGTACTTTCACAAAAAAAATTAGGATTCTAGTTTAAAGAAAAAAACTTTTTGTAATATCACAAAAAGTTTGTAAACTTTACAGGAACTGCTTATAAATAGGTATTCAAATGTGCTTGTATGTTTGCAATCTTTTGTGTATGTATACAAATAATAATTGTACATTTACAAACTAATTCTTGTACACTTTAAAAGAGTTGCTTAAAATGTTACAATTTTTTTTGGTAACATAGTTTCCAAGTAATATTTTGTTTAAGTACACGATATTTTGTAAAATGTGGTAGGCTGTCGAATGATATTTTGTTTCAAATCAAACACTATACTTATAAAAATATATCCCACTAGTCCCCACAGGTATTTGGAAAATTGCGACCACTTTAATGACCTCGACAATCTTGTTGTAGGGGAAAAATGTATCAAATGTCTTGGAATCTGTTTGTAAGCCTTTTCCTTTAAAAGTACAAATATTTTTACTATGCACGAGTAAAGTCGTTAACATGCGTGAAGTTTTCCTGCCATGTTATTTTAATGTGGGATTTTACGCTGTTACCCTGTCATTTTATTGAAGTTTCACTGTAACAGTCCAACGTAATTGTATACCTCTATTTCAAACGAACCCGGTTCATATTCAGAAACAACGGTCTATGAAATTCGACTTTAGTCAAGTTTAAAGTCTTTAAAATTATGCCTCCAGTGTGCGTGGTGTCTTAAAATTCATATTCACAAGTACTCTTAAGTGTGTTTTATTTTCGTAGATAAGTTTTAAGGGCGCGGTCTACCGCAATTTTTATCACCATTTATTTTTTTTTATTTGTACCAGATATTTTTTTTCTTATTTTAGACACAAAATGTGACTAAATTTGGCTCTTATGAAATTTTTTTATCTCTCACAGTTTTCGCGTAATGGCTTGATAAAGTCATATTTTGCATGTTTCCGTTTTAACGACTACACTAAAACCAACTGATATACTAAATTTAAAAAAATCACAGTAGATAAAGACATTGCAGGCTACAATTACATGCTCATAAAGTTAAAGAATAAAAATTATTTGTATTTAAAAAAAATATTGAATTTTTAAAATTTTTGTTTTCAGTTTCAGCATTTTTTTTAATTCAAATAATTTTTATTTTTTAATTTTGTGAACATTTCATGTCTTAATCCACTGTGATTTTTTTGAGTTTGGTACATATATCAGTTGGTTTTAGTGTAGTCCTTAAAACGGAAACATGCAAAATATGACTTTAACAAGCCATTACGCGAAAACTATGAGAGATAAAAAAAATTCATAAGAGCCACATTTAGTCACATTTTGTGTCTAAAATAAGAAAAAAAAAGATCAGGTACAAATAAAAAATGTAAAAATAGTGATGAAAATTGCGGTAGACCGCGCCTTTTGGACACACGCTTACTGGTCTCTGAGAAGAGACGTAACTTCGAACATGCTGCACGCAGATCCAGTGCCATCCTGGTGGCTTCCTAAGTCTGAATTCTACTCGCTAAATGGTAAGCATGCACTGCAGCTAAGGAAACTAAAGTTACTACTCGAATATCCGCTCCAAGGAAGGTGTCGCGTTGCAGATAACATTCAGTCCAACGCCGAGACAGAGAGAGAGAGAGAGAGCGAGAATGCGCCGATACAACGGGACTGGAACTCGGACGTACCGCAGCGGGAAAGTCTGAGTATCGAATCCCGTTACGAAGAGGGAAAAATGGTGACGTTAACATGTCCCTTCAGAAAATAGTGACATCGTGTAACGTTCATGAAGAGTGAGGCATAGGTTACGTTGACAGGTGCGTGTTTGTTATTGTAAAATTTAGTGTATAGCATTAGCAGGAATGTGAGGTCAACAGAAGAAGCGTTAGATTTATTATAAATCATTAGAGAACGAGTACTGTTCAAATAAACCATGTTTCGCATGATTTAATTACTGGAAGGAAAGTCTCTTTCCCTCTTACTTGCGGTTCAAATAAACCATGTTTCGCATGATTTAATTACTGGAAGGAAAGTCTCTTTCCCTCTTACTTGCGGTTCTTTCTTGCTTCCATTTTTATAGCAAATGAAAGGAACAAAATATACCATCCTCTCATGAATAACAATATTCTCTCTTTGTATCAATTTCATTTACTTTAGCAATTTACTTTACGTGTGTAGCAGAAAGAAAAATTAACACAAGATTTTATGTATTTATTTCACGTCAGCCAACATAAATTTCAATTGTACCAACATTGCCACACTCAAATTTGTCCAGCGAACTAAAATCGATTTCTGTCGATCCGAAGTTTGCATGTAGACGAGTATCGTACACAGTCGAAATTCAATACTTAATTCGTTTTCAAAATGGTATGGAAACGTAGTAATAGACCTCCTCGCCCGGGAATCGAACCCGGGATACTTGGACCAGGCGCCAGGAGCTGTAACCACTGAGCCAAGTGGTCGGACATTTCACAAGGAAAAACTTGTAGACTGATGTCATAACATTTATCATCCTAGGAACTGCAACAATGACTGGTCAATGAATAGTCTTTAAAATGGTCTAAATTTTCGAAATTGTTGTAGGAATGAGTGGAATAAATTTTTATGAGCAGAGTGTTCTATATATATCACAATAACATTCGGTGACTTGATACATTTCAAGAAAATATTTTATTCACAAAAAACATTGCCTTGGAAACTGATTACCAAAAAATAATGTATTTGTAATAAAATTGTTTATGTAAATTATGCAAGAAAACTGTTGTAAATTAACAAAACTAGTTTCAAAGTGTACAAAATAATCGTAAATATAAAGAGACTTGTCAGTTTACAAACACTTTCTGCAAATTTTCTGTTAAATTTGGTAGTGTTTCAAAAATATTTTAAATCTAATTCCCAAAGACTTTTTTTACTGGTAAGATTTCTAAGTCGGTAATGCAAAGAAATACAAACGGAATACCAATTTGTGTGTAGACTATAATAATTCACTACATTTAGCTACTCTTTTAGACTAAAAAAATTATTAACTTTTTTTTCTTCGGTCTTATTTTAACTTATTCTTAAAATATCGCTACTACCTTCCTGCGATATTTTAACTTATTCTTAAAATATCGCTACTTCCTTCCTGCGTCCCATTTTAAAGTTAATTAAATATCTTTTTTTGTAAGCCAACCTAAACGTTTAACACAAAACTACAAATGAATGCAAAGAGCTTTAGATGTAATTCGATTAATTTGAAACACTGTACATCAACAGATATGGTTCTTCGTTTAAATTACGTAATAAGTAGATTTCTTTTTTACATTTGCTAAGTGAAAAAGCAAGACTGTATGAAGTAGCTTTTAGGACCACAAACTTACATTTGTCACAAATTACAACATATTCAGTTTATCAAATGTTATTTAAACGTAATCTCACTAGCAAAATAACTTGTCACATTTGCGTAGCCACTGAAGCTACAAATTTGGCAATTGCATGTACTGTGTGCTGCAACTGAAATTCATTGCCTATCTTATCAGCAAATTTGTTACCGGAAACGGAGGTCGAAAGTCGTGCCTTATTGTTAGCGTGTATGCTATTTAATAGGTATGTTTTGTACACGCAAGTAGCTCCATGCTGGCTCCATTAGCAACTACCCTTTAAGGGCGTTGGACCCGTAAAATTGCATTTTTTTTACATTTGTGCCAAACACTGTTCAACTTTTGCACATCTGATAACACGTCATTTCCCCAAATAAAAAAAATTAGGCCCCATAGTTTTCGCATAATCACTCATCAAAGTCACAAAATGGCTATTGCGGGGTAACCAAAATAAAAAAAGTAATTAACTAATTAATTCAAAATTACAGGAACTGAAAGTCAGCGTATCAATGAATTTTATGACACAAACGTGTATCGCTTTGTGTTTACAAAAGTGTCTTGAAGTAGCTCACATATTTAAGTGTCCATACAAATTATCTTGTTCCTGCAAGATAATTATTTTTTATTATTTTGGCTACACCGCAAATGCCATTTTGTAACTTTGATAGGTCATTATGTTAAAACTATGGGAACTGTTTTTATTTGGGGAAATGACGTGTTATCTGATGTGTAAAAGTTGAACAGTGTTTGGCACAAATATAAAATTTTGAATTTTTACGTGTCCATCGTCCTTAACCTTCTTTTAGTGATTTTTTTTTTTAAATTTTATTCTGCTGCTGTGAAAAACAGGCGAACTTATCGACAATAAATTAAGGTAATAATAACACTAATAATAATATATTTTCTCTATAATGTGTTACAAAATAAATATTAGAATTATTATTTAAAAAAATTTTGTAAATGTTAAAAAACATTTAACAACATGAAAAAAATAATGAAAAAAATTTTCTCTAAGAATATAAAGGACGTTCGTTTCTACGTCTAAAAAAATGAGTTACTTAAAAATTTTTGTAAAGAAATTACACTCGCGTTGTAATGCTTAGCGAATTGTTTTAGGTCTATAAATCATTAACTAGTTAATTTTATTTCGTTAAAACCAATATTTAAAAAAAAACTAATTTCAGCTGAAGTTTTAAAACTCCGTGGCCGAAACAAATTATAATGTTTAAAGTCTACAAATTAAACAAAGTTCATAGGAAATAATTTAGATGTGTAAATTTATATAAAACGCGATTAAAATAATTTTGAACTAGTGTTTTGGTAATGTTTCATTATAAAAAAATACTAGATCAGAACATATGTATATCTGACCACAGCAAAAGCATTATTGACTAAGTAAGATATAAATATTGGCGTAAAACGCCTACTTAGTTACCAAAAGCCGGGATTAGTTTAACCTTGTGGTGTAACGTTGTATACTCAAAAATTTTGTATTTACGTTGTTTAGTGAAAAAGTTTTCAATCGTTAATTATGTGAATCAAATTTTTTTAAAATATCTGGCTTTAATTTAGTTATATATTTATTTACCAAAATGCCCCATAAATAATATTTTGTATGAGCAAAGTAACACCGCAGTTGACTAAAGTATATATTGATTCCACTATTGCCAATCACTAACTGTATGGTTGAATTAACACAAAATAACTAAACATACACTTCAATAATTCTTTTTTGAATGGTAGCACTGGCTAGGAAATTTTTAAGTAAGGTTCTTTCGTGAACGGTCAGATACACACAGTCTATAAAGACCACTTGATGTCTCGTATGTGGTTATCAGAACCAACTGATACTTAGTCATCACATGGCATTCATAAACAGATTTGTACCTGTGACAATCACAATACAATCTCCGTAACGTTAACGTGGTTACAACATGTACCATGTATCTCTTTATTCAAGAATTGGCTTCATTTGGGGATACCATTTATTTATACTTCACTTCTATGACTTCTTACCTGTTGTCGTGATGTCGACGGTAGAGTAGCGGTTATTCCAGTATCACGCAAATGTGGCACAGTCACATGAAGTTCTTCTCTTAGATCCCTGATTCTTTTTTAAATTTGAGGCAGTGACTCGTATTGACAACAAGTGGAGATGATGGTTTATCACGGAAAAACTTGACTGTCTGCTGGGTTTCAACGATCTTTCATCTTACCAGAAGATTACTGGCTTTTCCTTGTACTTGGAGCTGTTACGTTATTTGACTGAGCCAATAAGAATCCTATTACTGTAATATTAAATGCCTGTTATTGGTGTGCAGACAGCTATGGAGTGTCAGACGTGTATCTCCCAATCATTCATGTTACAAGAAACTAGAGTGTTGTCAAGGGTATGTTGGCACAAAATATATTCGCGATATACCATCATCTCTATCTATAAAGGCTCAGGGAAATTATTGTAACTGTTTGAATGAGACAACAATTGAGTTAACTTTAACTACTCGAGATAAAATGGTGAATAATAAAATTTTAGTTTCCTGGATTTGGTTGGAAGGTTTCTATCAACCTCATAGGGAAGAATCTTCTTTCTTTCTTTTTTTATTTATGAGTTTGTGGGAGTAGGCCTAAATATGATCAATAATTCTATACAGGGACTATTCTAATTCGTTCCCCACTATGTTGGGAGCATTGACAGTTTATATCAATCACAACCAGTTTTATCTTGAATGGAACTACAAAAAAAAAAAAAGATCACCCTACCAAAACAATAACAAAAGACAAGCATTACAAAAAGGTAGTATATATTAATTGGGCAGGTGTCAAGTCACTGCATGTTGACGTGAATAATCAAAGTTTAATTTCCTTAAACTGATTCGAAGATTTCCACCAAACTCATAGAGAAGCTATTTTTTGTAATTACTTGTTTACAGGAGTAATATGTGATCAATAATTCTAAACGGGGGCGATTCTAGTTTCTTACACACAAATTTGGGAGCAATAACAGTTTAATCAAAAGCAGTAATTCTTAGATGGAACTACTACTAAAACAAAGCCAAATAAACTTAAAAAAAAGAGTATTCCAAAATAGACAGACCTCAAGTCACTGTAAGTAAAAATAATTAGAAACCAAATGCGCATAAAAACAGTATATCACAAATATTGGAATAGAGGGAGTCTTATGTTTATTTTTGACAGCAAATTATTCACATTTTACTCATACCCTTTGCAGAGTAATAAAAAAAAAATGTAAAAATTTTATTATATAACAGCAATCGTAAATATAGTTGCTGCTTTTAAACTTGTGTGATTGTTAGAGTCCCTTGTTTTTCGCGAAAAGAATTTTGCGCCACTTTGTTTCCGTAACTTACATGCACATCTGTAGTTCTGCTTCGTGGTCAGTGATTGGACATTTTAACTGTCACGAGCCTTGGGAATCTACCGGGAAATTACAGTCGTGTGGTGTTGCAGGAACATTATTGTAATTGGCTCAGTCAGTTGAGATTCGGCTCTTCACATAGACACGCCACCAATAACTACGAAGCAGAATTGCAGATGTGTACGTAAGGAACTGAAACAAAGTGGAGCAAAATTCTTTTCGCGAAAAACAAGGGTCTCTAGTGATTGTAAGTAATTTTTTATTGTTAAATAAATACTCGTTTTATCTCGGCTTGCCCATATACATTTCTAAACATCTGCAATGCTGCATACTTCCTTCGCATGTCTAACTCTCTTACAAATAAATACCCTTAGTTCTAACGTCACTAAATTAAAATATTTTTATAGACTCGAGCAAGAAAATGTTTAGTATTAAAAGCGATATTAAATATACAGGAAAATCCTCCTCAATAATTTTTAAAATTGTAGAGGTTGATATTATTTTAAAAAAACACTTAAGCTCACGAAACAGCACAGATACACGCACAATATTTATACAAATGCATTCGCTCAAGAATAAAGGATACTGTTCAATTTAAATTATAAAAAAATAATCACAGTTTATCTAAAAGGTATTTAAATTATATTACCAATTTTGTTTCTTAATTATCAGAGTTAACTATACAGAAATATTTGGTGCTATTATTTGTAAACGTTTTTAACAAAATTTGATTTAGTTGTTCCTTGGTTCACGTTATTCGAGCACACACTATACAACAATAAGAGTTATTTCTTTATCAGTACTATTAAAAATAATACACAGCATGCTTTTCTTGTAAATAAGTTTCGTTTTATTTACAATATACATTGACAAAATAATAAAACAACTTGGGTGCATTTACTGTGCCCAAAAATAATATTGAAAACAACAAAATATTGTGTTTTATCGTAGTAATCTATTAATAACATAGATAAACATAAAAAAAGTTTACACATCACAATATTGTTAACTTTATTACCTTAATTTCACATTATTATTATTATTATATTAACCTTCTGTAATTTTTAGAATTCTAAACATTTGGGAAATACTTTAATTTTATGAATTTATAACTGAAACTGGCTCTCATCAGAAACTAGTGGGAATTTGTTTGTAGTTGACTTTTGAAATCATACCTTTAAATATAAATAAGTAACTAGTGAAAAAAGTGTTTTCGCTAAAAATTTGAAATAGAATTTCTATAACAAGACGCACCCAAACACGTAATTATCATTAAACAAAGTTCAGCGAGTCATCTGACATAAAATTTTCAATTAAAAAATAATATTGCACTTCAGCTGTCGTGAAAATAACATACACTTAATGTGTTCAAATGAAACATAGTTAAAACTCATGTAATTTTCACAAATGTTACATAATATAAATGCCAGGGTTTTGCCATTTTAAGATCACGTTAACACAGAAACCTTACAGCATTGAAAATAATTGTGCAAATTAGATCATTGCTAAGTTTCAAATTTTATGTCTGATAGAAATGTATTAGAACACAACACAAAAAATTATTGGCAATAAAATACAAAACTAAACGCTCGACGTAATCTCCTTAAGCGCTTTCAGATTTCAAATACGTAATCGCCAAACATTGTAAATAAGTTTTGTGTTGCGCAACCAAGACCTACACATATGTTTTACCATGGCGTTAACGTAGTGTACTTAACTGGTCAATTTATAAAAATTAAAATAAATCATTATGTTCGAAATATCCCTAAGGAACAACATTTTAACAATCTTGTTTAAAAGAACATTATCTTTAAATATTTCACCAATAAAAAATTTTAAAAATTATCTGAAATATTTTGGCAACATAAGAATTTCTGCTAAAGCGGGGAAAAACTTATTCGCTGAAAATTTTTAAAACGTCTGACAAATATCTCAGCGTATTTGAAAATACAAATTACATCACATTTTTTCACTTACATAATTTACAATGTATATTGTTAAAATACTGAAAATACCAGAAAAGGGGCTAAAATATGTTCTGTACATCATGTGAACCCAAGCATCTTAAAGGTTATCTAATATTCATCTTCGTGTGTCATCATCAAACGTTAAAAATATTTCATGATATTTTTTTTTGTTCAGAAACAGTACAGCTCTTTATCTAAGAAATTGAAGTTAGTTAACTTTCAAAGTGACACGAAGACCAAAGATATAAACGTATGCCTACAGAAATGGTATAGTCAACATTTGTATGGTATGTTTTGCTGTAGATGTACCAACAGTAAAAAATTATGTCTTCATAGATTTTAATTCTTAAGCTTCAAGATGGTACTCACACAGTGTACAGCAGTTACCCTAATATTGACGTTCCTAAAACATAGATATATATGTAACATTTACATGCACACAACACATTGGTTTTACGAAACACATACGCTTCATTAAATTTTTTGCATTACTGTACTTTTATTTTGCAATCCACTTTTCTTTCTTCTCCTGCGGACACAGAAAGCACATTAACAATGCTGATGGCCATGCTAGTGAATTCTTATCAGTTATGTCATTACTACAGAACTACGCGAGATAGGGGAAGAGAAACAGTTTAAATATTAAATCACATCATTTTCTTAGCGACACTACTCCGCTAGGAATATGATAACAGTCCTGGCCGAACACCACTCACTGCCTCAAAACAGAACTTCCATATCCATCTACTCAAAAATTACTCATACATTTCAGAAATATATATTTTTTCCAAACAGAACAATAAATTTGGCCTTATTTAAGATCAATTATTACGAAATATTAGAGAAATTTAATTCGTGTAGGACTAGTCAATTTCTCATATACATCATTCACTAGTAATACAAATGATTATTCAAGAAATAACAATATAAAATAATCAGCCTTAAAATGAAATTATGTCTCGGCTCGAACAATAATTCTAAAAGATTAACAGTAACTTTAACGGACCAACTTCTCAGTAACATTATCCATGTAATTTTCATTTAATTAACATAAACATGCCAAATTTAAACCTTTCTCAAGAGTATCACAATTCATTGTATACGCAGCCAATTACCTTTCAAAACTATCTTCGGTCATAATACTTCAAGGATTAGGCGTACTAGACTATGTCATATCTACTCCAATTCTGAAGAACAATTACGTTCATGATTCAAACACAAGACGGCGTAAATTTTCAATTTATTTTAACAAGATTCAATGTAAAAAAAAACAAGATATTTAACAATAATTTTACTGAAACTTTAATAGCGCATCATAAAATACGAATAAATTAAATTATGTTAAATTGTATACAACGTAACAAAACAATTAGTTATATCATGTAAGTACATTGGCACTTCTCAGAAACAAGATATATGTAAAAGAGCGAATAACTGAATGTCGAAATAGCAAAAAAAAAAAAAGTTAATTAATTGTATATCTTAAACTATCAGTTATAATAGCTTAGCGCTTTTAGAAAATATTCAAATTTGACGCCGGACAGTTATAATGGTTCTCAATTTTTTTTTATTTTCACAAAGGGATATGATTAGAAACCTACTTTAAGAACACATGATTATGGCGACTTTTTAAATTTCTCCAGATAGAATTTCTATTCAAAACCTATCGTGAGCATTAAAGCTAACGGTTTACAAGCCATCATGTCTACAATTATTATAGTAAATGTAATAGCTAGATAACTTTGAAAGTAATACAAATTAAGCAGTCCCAAATCACATTCACTAGCACAATAACGAAAATGCCAGACACTAATTTGAAGTGTTCTGAGTTATAAATTATCCTATGCATATTTAATCAACACTGGCATTATCAACAGGTTCATCGTTTCTTCCCGAGAAAAAAAAAAGAACTACACGATAACATTAACTCGTTGAAGTCTTTGTACCCTCTGAGAATGTCACAAGTTAAAATGCTCTCTGGAGTTGTGTTTCGTCTTGAAAGATGGAACAAAGGTTAATCGGCCACAAGATACGTCAAGCTACGTAACCACCGCGGACAGGACACAAAAACATCGCTCGTAATGAACAAGGAAAGAGAAAATACTCTTGGACTGTCTCTTTTGTGCCCGATGTTTGAAAGAAACAAACGCACCTCGTCAGTTCACCAGCTCGGAGTCAGGACTGCAGCTGGAGGCGTTTTACGTGGCGACGCCAGGCGGGAACTGATGGTGATGGTGATGGTGGTGCGTGTGGCCGAAGACAACTCCAGAGAAGGCCATGGGTCACTGATGGTGCTTGATGGACACGCCGCCGTTGGTGGCGGCCGCCGGGTGGTGGTTCTGGCCCGGCACCACGTGGTGCGCGTGCGGGTGGTGGCCGTGGTGGTTCTGGTTGCTCGCCGCCTGGCTGTTGTTATTGTTGTTGCTGTTGCTGCTGTTGTTATTGTTGTTGTTGTTGGCCTGCTGCGCCGCCTGCCGCTGGCTGTTCTTCTTGTTCTTCATGCGGCGGTTCTGGAACCAGATCTTCACCTGGCGCTCGGTGAGGTTGAGGTTGCGCGCCAGCTCCCAGCGCTTCTGCTTCGACACGTAGGCGTTGAAGAGGAACTCCTTCTCCAGCTCGAGCGTCTGGAACTTGGAGTAGGGCTTGCGCTTCTTGCGTACCGTCACCTGGCCCGTCCACTCGAGTGGGTTGGCACCCGCGCCGACGCCGACACCCATGCCCAGCGAGCCTGTGGACAGCAAGTTGGGCGGGGAGGAGCCCCACATCACTTGACACCATTAGGGAATGTGTAAGGGCCGTAACGTTCGTCTGGCGGCATGCGCCTGGCGTCTGGGCATTGCGATACCATTACCCCTCACCCCTAATATCAGGCATATCCCACATTTACGAACTGTAACAATAATTTCATTGAAATTATTTAAAATGTTTTATTTCTGAATTTTTCCATTTTTTAAAAATGCCTTCCAATTTAATCACATATTTGATAAACGCATTAACTGATAACACTTATAATAAGGCTGGCATCTATTTATGATATAAATTTAATATGACAATTTACGTCATAATATCAGGTAATAATACATTATGGAGTAATGAGTTCATCGCAATATAGGGTATTTTACTACAGTGCTGTAAAAAGTGTTTCTAAAGTACCGAAATAAAATGAAAACATGAAATTCCTACATGGATTGAAATGATCCACCTTAAGGTGGCCGCCTGGGTGAACGTATTTTGCGCGTTCGAAGACTTGAAGTGGTAAGCTGTAAGGACGAGACAGCATACACATCACGTGTCTCCGTAGCCTCTACGCGCAAGTCACTGAATTGGCGTGCAGTTTTCTCGCCTACAACAGGCCTGTATGAGATATTCGGTATTGACTTTTAAGTTTTATAGCGTATTACTAAATATAAAGCTGTATTGTACACGCCTATACCTTTCAAAAATTTCTGCACTAAGATTTATATACCTCAAAACGATCGCAAAAACTCCCATTTTCGCCATTTCCGGCCTCTTTTAGAAAATATGCCGTAACGAGTAGCAGTGAACCTAAAATGGATATACTTTAAATGCAATTTCTAAGCAGACATCACTCGCGTGCGTTTAGTGGTTTTCAAACAATCTGGTAACGGCCGAAACTCTATACCTACACCGCTCGGCGACATGGGCAGCGGCCCCCTTAAGGCAACGGGTTACTATTTACGCTACTTAATGCGACGGGAACGAGTGCAGTTATCGTAACACCGTCACTTGGCTGTGTTGAAAATTTGTGTTTACTCTGGAAAGTTCATATTTTTCAAGGGAAAAAAATTATATAATATTTTGACGAACTATCGACTTCGACAAAATTTATTCAAGTCGAAATTTGAACAAATTATACAACTTTTGGCTCACAAAAATTCGGCCATATTGTAAGAAAACCTTTCAACGCATCTGTGTGATAGTTTTACGGCTACAGTTATCTTTTATGATATCAAAGGTGATATTTGGAAAAAAACATAGGACCTCGCAGCCTTAAACACAACCCTTCTTTCTCACTATACGTTAGTAACTATCTCAATTCAGATATTTGGTACAATAATAACGGTTTTTTTACTGTCGACCATTAATCTGCGAGATACGGTTGTTCCGCACATTGATATTAATTTTTGATAGTAACAAAAATATGGTGTAAATTTGACCTGCAGTTTTTGCGTATAATGACTATATTAAAATAAAATTAAACAAATGTAGTAAAATGCCATATAAACACTGCATTCCTAAAACGCTGTAATGTGTTAGGCACTGGTTAACTTGATTACTTCGTAAATTTTATCTTGAACTAGGATAAATTATACGTATAACAGTACAAGATTATTAAACGACACAGGAATATGTACTTGAGCAGGAAAAATGTTTTTTGGCATAAGTTTTTTTTCTTTCCAAACATTCTACGAAATTAAGGTTTTAATTAAGGGTTGAGGTATAAAGTATATAATTTATTTGCTGTTCAGAGTTTGAATTTCCTTTAAATAAATTAAAATTATTTTCACCGACGGCGTGTATTTAAAAAAAAATTTGAGCTCATGTCGTTGGATAGATATCGTAATAAGGTAGTGTTAATATTCTTTGCTGAAGTATCATAAGCTTAAGATGTACGACTACTTTATTTTCTTGAAATACTTGATACAAAAACTGTCGCTATCAGTCTATTAATAGTTCTTTATCCACGCTAAAATTCAAACTCGCCATTTTTCTCGCAAATACCTGTGTACTTTATTTCCCCTCAATTCCAATTCCTGAGAAATCTTTAGCAACTATCGCAATAAGCCCAACGCCCAACGCTGGAGCAAACCAACATTACGATTTCTTTGTGGTTAGTGGTTAGTCAACACAAATCTGGTTGTAATTGATGTCCATGATGATAACTTAAAAATTCACGTGTCATCAAAATGCAATAATCCTCATTAGATATTAACACAAATTGAAATTTTTCAATTTAAGTAGTTCAATCAAAATTATCAACAAATGTGATGAATATAACCACCATTCCGTACTTTCTACTGTACAGTCGACTTAAAAATATTGTACTTGTAGAGTTTGATGAGTTACATAGTTGAAAATATTTAAAACATGTATCTCATAATTTGTCATGGACTTCAATTATTACCATTAAATTTTTCTTACAGTATAACATGCAGGCCTAAGTAAATTATGTAGTGTAAAGTGAATTATAATGAAATAACGGATACAATAAACTCAGACAGAAAATATTATGTACAATTTCAATAACTAATTACGTAAAACTATTTAAATTTAATTTTTCTATAAAAATATTTTCTTACTAAAAGTACTTTTGTACTCTGCTATGCCCAACGTTTACTAATTAATACGTTATATATTTTTAGCTGTATGACTATAGTATGAAAATTTAATTAAATTCAAAACAAAAATCTTGAATCTGAATTTCGGGCAATCAATTTATATGCATTAAAATAACTTTTTAAAATATTATCTACCAATGAAAAAGCAAATATAATATATAATTTTTAACACTTTACACCATGACATCAAACTGTATTACAAATAAACTTTTATTGTCGTAACTAAAAGCAATAACTCGAATCAGGAAAGTTTAACTAACACAAATAACATTAAATGTTATTCCAGTGAAGGTCGAACCAATGGAATGTTCTAGAAATAAGTATATGGGCCAATGTAATGTTCTGTAAATGAGCACAAATTATTGTATGTAAAATCAATCAAAATACCACTGGACAAACTTGCCCTTCTCTTTTTATTCTAGCGAGGCCGTTTTCTTTAGTTAATAGTATATTTTCCTAAATTAGAGCCATTTTCGGCTCTTTCAAGTTTAACAAGTGGTATCCAATGACGTTATGCATGCACATACACACATACAACAACAAACAACAAACTTGTCAAGTGACGGCAGTGACAGTAGGTCAGGAAAAGTTAGCTCAATGTTGCCTATAAGAAACAACCAGCAACAGAATATGCAGTTTCGCATTTCTGCCATATCAGTCAAACAGTAATAAATTACAAGTTAATGAGTTACTGTTTCTTCCGTAATGAGTCCATGGCAAAGTTACTTCAAACTGTCACAACCTCACGAGAACACTGTAAGTTACAAAATTGAGTAAGTTCTTTCTCTGGGCGAGTAGTGATTAATATTTTATGCATATCCATTTTTTAAATTTATAATTTATGAATGTAAAGGGAACGTCACCAAGTTGCATGCAGAAAAATAAGGAAAACTAATTTTAATGACTCCTCAGCAAAATAGTTTATTTGTTGTACTTTTATATATAAAAACATTTTAATACAAATCTTAACTCGCGTACTAATTTGATCGTGATAGTCATTAATGTCATGGGTCATTATTTTGCACACATAAACAAATAAGTAAGACACTTCAAAATATCATAGTTATTTTTTTTAAAACTTGAAATGTAAGTATATAGTTGTATTTACGTACATGTAAAAATATCAACAAGTACGTTTTTTTTAAATTAATTACACCACACGTATACTCAATCACATGTTCACACACACAAAATTGTAAAGGGCAATTGTAGAAGGAACGGTCGCTATGTTGGTAAGGCATGGTAAGGGACAACTACCGAAGCGGAAGTCCTACTGCACCTGCTCAGGAAGTCCTGGTCTTAAATTTATCTTAATAACTCCACCTGCTGTTGGGCTTACTGAAGACTAGGTGTATGAGTTAGAATGAATACAAAATAGGGGAAGAAATGAGAACAGCTTCTGCAGCGTTCGTGTCAGTTCTAAAACTGTACTCTGTGGTTGTAGAAGCAGTTAAAGGATAACGTTAGCATTTTCTTAACTCCTAGTGTTGAATAGGGGAAGTTTCTGTTAACATACACAGAATGTACTGAAACGGCTGTATAATAAGCACTCTCCACGAATCCTGGGCTGTATTGGAGACGAAAATGTTAGTAGAAATATGTTGTACAATGATATTTTTCGTTCACAGATTGGCAACAAAGCACGGAGTAAATCTATCCTCTAACTACACAAATATTTTACTAGCACTGTTCTTACCATCAAATTAAGGGTTTAGGTAAAAACCCCAAACAGTACAACCATGATTCTATGTTTACACTGAGTAAAATAGTTAAAACAATACCTGGACTTCTTTCTATACCCTTTGAATTGGTTTCATAACATAGAAGACATTTGTCGAAAAATTATTCGTGAGTTCTGTACCACTCTGTGTATTGCTTGGCTGCCGATATTTCCTGTACATTGTGTGTTGTACATATTTCGTCATGCCGTCTGTCAAAAAGACCCGCTTCCATCTGACGCGGCGAATAGGCACCGAGTTCTCCGTACATGTTCCCGGGGAATGAAGGTGAATGGAGAATGAGGTGAACTATCAGATGACCGCAGAAGAAGTATTAATAACTTATACAGATAATTTTACTCATTTAAATACATGCTACAAACTTAACTGTAACAATAGTTCACCTGCTACACAAATATGTATCTGGGAACTATAGTTAACAAGATAGTTTTAGCAAATGCCCAAATAACCTTGGGGAAATTGTTGAACACGTTTTAATAGATGTTGAACTTATTACGTTAATTATACATGGGGATTAAATATATTTATTTTGCATAAATACGTTATAACTAATGCCATCTAGTATTAAAATATTATTATAAAGTGTACAAAAACTACAAATACTGTATATTAAAATTCTTATAAAGAGTTTGCGTGTATTTATTTAACTTTTTTTTTATATTTAGTAACGGTAGAAGTTCAAAATATTGTTTTAGGACCACTATACCTCATTGGAAGAGACCATTTCCAATAGTTTTATCGTCATCCTTAAATTTTTAACTGCTAGGAAGTCAGCAGTTCCTGACTTCGACTCTGATCCAATGAAATAAATTTCGTAGTGCTGAAGAACATTGGGTAACTTAAGTGATTTCAGTATCCTCCCATATATCCCTCGCCGGCCAACACGCGAATGCGTCTACTTCGGTAGGGACGGCAACCTATTTATCCAGAGTCGGTAAAATCGGTCAGTCGGAGGAGATGTGGACCTGACCTGACTGGCCGCGGGCCAGACGAAATCTAGGGTCAGAGCGAATAGCGGTAGTTTGTCGACCGGTGGATCCCCAGCGACAAGGGACCGTACAACCCCACCGCCCATCACCATCCTCGGGGGATGAAGCAACGAAGCGTTTCGAGACCTTCGACGTCGTCAGTTATAAACCAGTGACTGATCGGAAACTATCTCCTATTCTGGGGGCCAGAGGGAAAAGGAAGAGGGGGATGATTTCCTGTTCGTCGAAAAGCTTCCCGATTGTAGAGAGAGACAGAGAGACTGTCTGGGTTCCACGGGCCGGGAGTGTGAGATGAAAGATAGCGAACTTTGGTACGTGGAAGGAATGGGCAGCAGCCTGCTTGATGATGGACCAGTGGATGAGAAGGAAGCTGGGTGGCCGGATATTCACGAGAGAAAGAGAGAGAGAGAGAGAACTAGCAGACGGGACAAGATCAAAGAGGATACCCGCCTCGGACGTGAACACCGCGGCCCGTGCAACAGTGTTATAAGTCTACGATTTTGCTGTGACACTTTAAATTTTTGTACTTTTTAAACTGAAGTTGGAGCTAAAATTAAGGCACCTGCCTGCTGTGTTTGTGTGTAGAGGGAGGCACGGCGCCAAGGACGATGTTGACCAGCTCAACTGGCGAGGCATCGCCTCTACAGTAAGACACTGAAGCGGCGTGTATTGGCATCTTAGATCACTCGCTTTAATAACACGTTCAGTGGTGAAACAATCTTCTCATTGGTGGAAAATTTTAAGAAACGTCCATTGCATGTTCCTAGAACAGTTTCACACGAATCCCGTAAGTAGTTTTTCATATATAACAGGTTAAATATGATGTTTCCAGCTATTTTAAGGTGCATCGAAATTTTTTTCTAATTGACGTATTGAATTGAAACTACACCATCATCGTTTTAAGAACGTCTTCTTTTCGTACGTTGACACGACGGGCACATGTGGAATAGTTTCGTTCAAAAGTATTTACGGACACACTCTCGCATTTTAAGCGCATGGTAGCGGCACCCTTAATGTAGTAGCAGTTTCTGAGTTTTCAATAGTGTAGAGTTAATATCAGTGTTTACTTTACATGATTTGATTACTAGAATCAAAACGTTATTACTGCCGTTTCACGTAGAACGTTATCAGCTACATTGATAATTTAGAGACGTAGCTTGATATCTGTCTATAAAATATCAACGAACATAATTTCATACACTAAAAAAATAGTATGCATTTTTACGTTTCATAGTGTATTTTGGTGAGACCTTTATTTTCACCCAAATATTTAGAACATTTATCTATATACCGTTGCTGCAACGGTTAAATTTTTAATTTTTTAAATATGCATGTTTTTTAATTTGGAGCAACAGTTATAAAATTAATTTGGTCTTGAAAAATTTTATTAAAAAATTAATGGCGGTTAAAATAAATGTGTAAATGTATTATATGATTTTTTAAAAAATTGTAAGATTCATATAAAAAGTAAGTTTACTCACGCGAAATATGAGATCGTTAACTATCATACACCGAATACAGAAAGATGACTACGAAAATAGGTCCTTATTTTTTCACGGGGCAGAACTCGATAATCCTTTGTTAAATTGATCACGGGATGATAGCATCTCAAATCCTATACCTTCGGAACTCATCTCATTCAGAACAAGATTTTACGGCCCACACGAGAGCTTCCATAGACGGCGTCCTCATTCTGTTCGTTAACACGGACGTTAGTATTTCAGATAACATCTTGCCATCGTGAAAGTAAAGACCTGCGCTCTGCTATTCCCGTCTAAGAATTATGTGGCGCCTAACACGATCACAATGCATGTATACATTACTATTACTACATATCACTGGAAGGAAAAATATGACAGTATTATAATTATTTTAAAACTGAAACACAGTGACTGAAATAAAATATTTGTTTGACTGTCCATAACAAATTACATAATAAAAATTGCACATGAAGATATCGACTATGTTTTAGTATGCAACGATTTAAAAACATTCCAAGTGTTGTCACTACTCTATAATTCGGGTAAAGGTATAAGCATAGTAAGAATGACGCTTTGAAGCAGAAAGCTGTTAAGGACTGTGGCATATGGTAAGATACAATTACGAAGAAGTATAATCAGTACTATTTGTAATCGTGAATAATACTTTGAATTTATTTATTTTTAATGTTTGCTAAAATGTCAAAATTTTGCTAACATTACTTTTTCGTTATTTCTGAGAAAGAACACATATATCGTACCACATTATAATTTGTACGCATAATATGTTTAAATAAAGCATAATTTTGTCCCCATTCCCTACTCTCTCCGCCCATTGCATTCGTGCGTTTCAAGCGGTTTACTTAAACAAGCAGAAACATGTAAATATTTTTACAAAGATATTTTTATGTAATCATAAATTCTTCAGGCACGTCCAGATTGATACATTAGACACGAAACTGCCCTTCCAGTTAGTCCGAAGGTACAGTAGGATGAGGTGAAAAAAAATGAAGTCCGAACAGTATGAAGACGCGGGAGGTAAACGGTGAGCCTGAAATAAAAACCAATATATTGACAGTGTCGCCATAATCCCCACACGAGACATCAAATCTGAGAAAATATTTTTGTTAGTTATGACATTGTGGTCTTGGTGTAGGCCTATGATTCCCAGTGAAGGAAGTCTGTCTAACGATTTCTTTTGTATGATGATCACTTTCAAGATACCCGTAATAATCGAAAGTTTGTACGTAGTTATTTATTATAAGCACAGGCGAGAAATTAAAAGTGTTTCAGCGCTCTTGGTTATATGAGGTCAACATGGAGCAACATTGGAATGCAAGAACGGAGGTAACTGGGAGTACTCGGAAGAAACAACGCTCCCTAACGGCCACGTCCATCAAGTATTTACAAGTACCGCATACGGAGGAGTCGAACCCACATCATCGAGGTGGGAGGTAATAGTCTGACTGATAGGTTACATCTCATGACCTTGATGAGAAAATATATCCACGTATCTTGATTGGCATAGGTGTATCAGTTGTAGTATTGTTTGGGGAATGTTTGCGGTGGCAAGCTCACTGGCGTGTCTGTGGTCAGAAAAACTACAGTGCGTTAAGGGCGACGTATGTCCGCCCATCGGTTGCCTCATCTCCCCTATGCGCAAAGCTCTTAAGGGCGCCGCTTACCTGCGCGTTAGTACAAGATTTCCACCAATTCATTTTTACTATGAGACTTTAAGGCGGCCGCCTAGCGAAGGGTATGTTTGTGTGGGTGAGGCGATAATCGATGATGCGCTACGAGCGACGGCGGCCGGCAAATGTATTATGATATCGCCTCTACGGCCAAAGTCGTAAACGCGCGCGCGGTGTTCCCGCCGTAACGTTTTTACTGTGTGACTTTAAGCGGTAACCCTATCATTTTATTGAACGTGTCACTGTAGCGAAGTCCAATGTACTTGTAGACCCCAATTTCGAACAAATCCGTTACATATATCTTGAGAAACAACCGCGTGAAAATGCAGGTTTTAGCCATATTTGAGGGCTTTAAAATAATGCTTCCGATGTGCGTGGTGTCTTGAAAGTCACATTAGTGTAAATTGTGCTTTCTTTTCATAGATGAGCATTGTGGACGCACGTTTACTGATCTCTGAGAAAAATCGTAACTCCGAACACGCTGCACGCATTTCGAGCGCCAGCCAGCCCAGATAGCATGTAAGCTTGCGGCAAGCCTGCAATTGACTTGATTTAGGCATGCCATTACAAGCCCTATTTGGTAAGTTTGATTCAAGCTTGAGCCAATGCCTATTTTTTACAGTTGTATCCTGCCTCTTGCGAGGTAAGCTTGTTACAAAGCTTGCAGCAACCTTGCATCAACGAGCTTTCCTGGACAGCTTGCTGCAGGCTTGTGTGGAGACTAGTTAGCTCGATTCAATCTTGATTCCAGCTTTTGGCTTGACTTGACAAGCTTGCTGCAAGCTTGCAGACTTGTCGTGGCAAGCTTGAATCAAGATAATTTTGCTGTCAGGTAGGCGGCCACTTTAAGCGGTTACCATGCACTTTGATTGATGGAAAGTGTGTTGCGAAGTTCATTACACGTTTCTGTCTGAGTTTTGCATGCATCCGGCTAGTATACGTTCAAACGCGCCAGTCTGAAAAGGCCGTTATTAGCTATGTTAGAGGCTTAGAAACAATGTTTTCAATGAGCATGCTGTCATAACATTGCTGTTCTGTCCTTGACCGAAGTGGCACAATAGACGCACGGAAAATAGTTTTTCGACAAAATACTTATTTCCTTGTTCATTGAAACATGTGGTAGGCGGTACCTTCAACTGGCGTGCTATTCTTTCTACGGCAAAGGCAACTCTATGGCCTACTTTCACCAACCTCTGCTAAGCATGTAACATTTGTTACAAAGGATTAACGGTATAATATGTAACATGTTATACCTTTTGTTAAACTTTTTAAACAAATGTTAAATGCTTAACAGAGGTTGGTGAAACCGGGCTTATGTGACGTACAAATCATTATAATGGTGTACTTCATACGACGATGCCGTTTTTAGCATTATGAATATGTAGTTTACTGCTAAACTTCTCGGGGAAACGTCTGCTTGTAAAACGGCAAATAAAAATCTTGCACTGTTCTACCTTTCGTAAACATTATTCATTAGCAAACTTCACTAAGACACGCTGGACAGTTTTTTTTTTTTTTTTTTAGGAACACACCTCTTTAGAGGTCTTGCGTGTACAAATCGACGCAAAAGTATATATTTCAAATGTGCGCTCCGTAAAAACTCTGGCATTCGTAAAATATGTAAATTTTGGAGTCTGATGATGTTTACCTAGTTGTTTTCCCTCGTAGTTTCTCTGCCTGACGAGCATTCAAAAATAAATATTTTCATCGTACCTGGAAAGTCAGCTCACGTGTGAATTAAAAATTAAAATAATAGATTCTTCAGCTTGTTTAAATCTAACCCCACGATTTTAAAAAATATTTCGGTAATTTCGACATGTGGCCTAGGCCGTAAACACATTATGTTTGAAACTGGAAAACTTTTTTATGAGACTCATTTATTTTGAACCACTGATGACATATAAATCCAGCAGTTTTTTTGCTAGTAAACTACATTATTACTTTTCAAGACGAACGGTAGGAGGTTTAACATACGTTATATGTCTAATATAATGTCAGTTACACGTAAACATCTAGCATAGTAACTTACTTTCGTACGAATGTAGTGTTAGAATGTATTATTGTTTTGCACTACTTTTTCTTTAGTCTCGTTATATGGTAGACAGGACGATAAATTGCATGTCAATATTTTGGGGAAACAATATTCACATCTAGGGAAAGAAAATTTTTCACATGGGCATGGGTCTGAAAATGCACCGTTTCTGCGCTGTGGTTCGCCGTATATTATGTAGGGTTCATAGCGGTGACTGGATCATGTTGCTGTGCAATGTATATTGTACACTTCGCTATGTCACTAACCCATACAATAGGAATAACTGTGAAAACAGCAACCCGCACGCTATGAGTCGTACGTCATGTATATAAGCGAACTGTAACGTAGAAACGGTACGTTTTCGCATCTATGTTAATGTAACATTTTTATTCCTCTCGGTGTGAGCATTGTTTACCCAAAATAGTAACATGCAAATTGACCACACCCTGTATATAAGATACGTATGTAAGTCATTTGCAATAAGTTAACTCCGTCTGAATAACTTAACATCATCGCAGAAACATGGAAATTTCGCGTGTTCAACGTCCTTTAGGCTAGTATTTGTGGTTCTATGTTTTATTAGGTCACTTTCATTCCTTCACTGGTTGTTGTCTCAGTGAAACTTTGAACAGGGCTGTCTGTGATTGGGCTATCGTTTTGTTGTTGATCTATTATTTGTTCTAGAGTCTTCGGGGACGTGTGTTATAATTCGTCGCCTAATCGGAAAGCAGCAGGTATGAACAAGTTTATGGATCTTCTCCTGAGACGGATTCACGAAATATTCCAGTCTCCAATCATACGTAACAGGTAAAGAGTCGGAAATGTCGCGGGCTCAACAACCTTTCGGCTGGAATCCACAGCCAAAGTGCACTTTGTCTTCAACTATTTGTTCGTTGTCTGCTTCTCCAGTAAGTGGCCAGTTGTACAGCTGACAAGGCAGAGCGCCATTCAATGAGTGTGATTTCATGTGGTTAGCTTCTGGTTCTGAGTCATAAGTACGAGTTTCAGTAACAGTGGCCCAATGGCCCGATCGAAAAAGAATAAGCTCAGGAGGGTAGGGTAGGCAAGACAAAATGTCAGCTTCCGTTGTACGAAATGTAACCCGGGTAAAGTTTGCCCGGAATGTTTCCCCCAACAGCTTCTCGATCAACTCCGCACTTACCCTGCTCAATAAAACGTGTACAGGAGTTAAAAAAACTAACGATTTCTCAAATGAGTTCGTGATATTTCCTGTTATGTGGTAATAAGTAACAGCACCAGGCTACGTAAAGGGCATGCATACATACGTAGGTGTGTACAAGCTGTTCATAAATAACCACATAATATGCTTGCCACGCGAATCCTGGCCTAAATTCGAGACGAAAATGTAAGGGCCTAATTCAGAGACGTCTTTCGATGACTATCCACTCACCGAATGACTGTTCTATGAAAACTCCTCGGCAGAGACGTTTTTTGGTGGTTGATAGATTGTTAAATGAAAACTGCTCGGCAGAGAGGTCTTTCAGTGGATGTTTGACCTCTGGGTAAAGCATTCGAAATGGTTGCAAATGAATGAGCTCTAAAGCTCGTTCGAAAGCCCATTCAATTTAAAGAAAACAAAACAGCTTACATTGTCTATATAATATTAATACATATAAAGTATTTCTACTTGTGCTTGTAAAATCTATAAATGATTCCTGCCACTTGGCAGAACCGTAATGTTAACATTCTATAAAATTTGTTATGAAATAAACTTACGTATGTGGTAGTGAGAGATTTTGGTCAGCGCTTAATATCGAGGTCTTCAGCGGTGGTGAGGGGTGACATGAGGTGAGCATAGAGCAGCACAGAAATGAAGGGGCGGGGGAAACGGGAGTTCCCCGAGAAAACCCGCCGACCAACGGCATCATCCGGCACGATTCCCACATGCGAAAATCCGGGGATCGCCCCCGTCGGGAATCAAACCCGGGTTGTCTTGGAACTTACATGGGTTAAAAATTGTTTCGCCCATTAAGGATTACATAGGCGCCGTGTATAGTTGTGATATAGCGATGGTAGACGATTTGGAGGGTATAAATCATGTTGGAGAAGATTTTTTTTTTTTAAGATTTGGAAAACAAAACTCCAGTTACGAAAATGTGTTTCAAAATTGCGGCAGACGCGTTTCATTTGTATCGGGATGGAGAATTTGGTGTATAGCTCTGCTTCTCCAAAAATAAGCAAACAAGCACGGCACATAAATATAATGAAACACGTATTTACGAGGGAACACGAGACAAACGACAGTCAGGGTGTTTCTCAACACGCACTGTAAGCATTTCAAACGAGAAAATGTTGTGCAATGTTGCCAGACACGCGCTGAAAGCGGAGGGTGAAAATGCTTTCAGCAGGCAGTCACTCTATAGGCTTGTTTGAAGTACGAGAAGTTGAGAAGCTGCCAGGTGAATGGGAGTTGACAGCTCTGTCAAAGGACGACTCTGAATCCGTTCCTTAGTGGCAAAATGTTATACGATGACATTGTACATGCATAATGGGACAACATGGCACTGTAGTTAGTTCCCTCTTGCACTCCACATATATCTTATTTATCTTACTACTACTGTTCTGACCTGCATATTATGGCTGTATGTTAAAATCCGGAGCAGTCCAAACATGATTCTACGTTTACTTGACGTAACATACATAAAATACATAATACCTGGACATGGAGAGCAAGAGGGGACTATCTCCGTGGAGTGTCGCCACACTGTAGGCGAAAAATGTTCTTATACATTATCATTTTCCTAGTTACAGTTTCTTCTCCTACATGTGTATGTATGTATATGTAACATATAATGTATATATATATAATAATATATTTAATAAAGGATTTTAATTGTGATAATTCCTGAATAATAAATATTTACACGACATTTAAATAAATATTTACTTAAAGTTGACAGTTACGAAAAATAAAAGAAGAATAAAAGTGCCGCAAAGTCACCCCCGCTAACGGTATAGATATTAACTGTAACAATTAATTTGTAAATGTAGCACACCGTCGTACAATACTATCAAGAAAGTAGGCACGGTAAAATTGTTTCCCATACATCAATATTAGCGTTCCTATACATAGTGTTATTTAAATAGATGGACATACTCCGCAGAAGTATCCGTCACGATAAAAATTAGAAGGAAACATACATACGACTTACCAACCAACGTGAATCTTAAGGATGTTACGGTTATTTGAAGTATAACCAGTTAATTGCACGTTCTGCAAAACGTGTGTACAAAATAACTACAAGCATATAATAAACGAATAAATTGACACAGTTCTACGTCACGCACGTCATGATTTAACACTGGAAAAAGAAATATATTTGTGGACAGTAAAAGAGTGCATCTTATTATACGAAAAAATAACATTTTACCAGTTGTTTATCAGCATATTAATAAGAAACACACAAAAATGCACAAAAGACCTGTATCATATTTGCCATAACCACAGGCAAAGTCGCAGAATTAACGCTGAAATTACACAAACCTAAAATGCGGTGATCTGGATTGTAGGCAACGCGCAGATTGTCCATAAATATATTTTTTTTGTTAACGTTACATATCATACAGCCCATAGAAATGTGTCAATTAACCGTTTACTAGAGCCTTGCAGTTATTTTGCACATACGTTTTGCAAAACACGTAGCTAATTGGTCTTATTACAATTAGGCGTAAGCCCTTGAAATTAACTTATTAACTATAGGTGGTAAGTCGCACGTGTGTTTTAGTTTCTTTTTTCGTGAGGAATACGTCTGCAGAGTATGCCCGTCTATTTAAAAAAACGTATTGTATACTTCAAGGAATCATGTATGTTAAATTGAAGTTGCCAGACTTGTTTAGTAAACAGTACTGATGATTTGCTCTATTTAAATGCTGAAGTATGAGAACTATCCCATGCAGTGTATGAATTAAGAACTTCGTATGTGTGTGTATATATATACATATATGCACTTAAAAATAATTAAGGTATATACATTACATAGCTTCGTGTAATTTAGTTAACCGATGTGCGAACTGCTAAAATAACTACGCGTATAAAGCGACAGTACAGTATCTGACTTATTAATTTCTATTTATTTATATATTTTTTTATTTTAAGTGCCATCGAACAGCACAAGACCTGGGTGGGGATACTACACGGGGAGGGGGGGGGGGAGGATTCAGCCATGGTCTTTGTTAAGGAACAATCCCAACATTCGCCTGGAGTTATTTCGACAAACCCTTGGAAACCGAAATCAGGATGGCCGGAGACAGGGGATCGAGCCCGGATCCTCCCGAGTGTTCTACCATTGCTCCGCCACGCTCGGTTGTAGTCGGTATGTTTGGTTATCTCTGACGACTTGTTGCTGGCTTCTTTACATTTTTCCCGTGACGTGCTGGTCAGAGGATGCAAATAAACTCGCGCCTTTCAGGCGGCGGAGTCCTTGAATGACAATGTCGGGCAGCATGAATGGCGCCAAAGTCACGCGTCGTCTGGGCTTTGTTGTTGGCACACGCGGCACGCGCGCCAGAACACTTGAACAATAGGCGTATCTGCCCCCGCCGTTGCTGCGAGAGCTTGCGAGTCCCCGTGCTTTGCGGTGGTGCGCTTGTCTTGGAATAGTGGCCCGGAAACTATGCACGTTCGTTCTGACAAGAGGTCATCTACATGTGCGTTACTCTCGTGATAGGGTCATCGTATATTTAAACTCGTCCTTGAGGTGGTTGTGCCAGGGATTTGCGGCTCTTTAGCGACGAGATGTTAAGAGCCGGCGAGGGTGAAGTGAGGTGAAGGAACGACACAGCAACAATGCCCAGACGGGATTCGAACCCAGCGCCTCTCTCACCGGCACCGGCGCTAACCGACTATCCTACGCCCTTGAGGACTGGACCAACGGAGAGCATGAAGGTGGCGAAGAATAACGTGCTCCAATGGAGGCGATCAGGGAAGAGATTTACATAAGGCTGTATGCTCTGTTTCCCTTCTTCCTATTTGATGCTCTGGACTGCGTGCGTTTCATTCTGCGCATGTGGGAGTCGCGGAGCAGCAACACACACACACACACATGCACACACACATATATTTATATAAATATATATATTTATTAGTTTCCTAACCTAAAAAAATCTTTGAATTAGAGCATGGATCTTTTAATATTTTTAACGAATCTGAACTACTTGTCACAGGAGATGGGTGAAAAGAAACGAAAGTAGGCCTGCGGAGAATGGATTTGGCGGAACATATTAACGAAAGTATTCAGCCAATAGGGAGACACTTGAAGCAGATTCCACAGCCGTCTTGCAATACAGAACTCACACAAAAATAAGGGCAAGTGTCACACAGAACATTTTAGGGAACGATATCCTGCAACAGTGCGGCCATCTTCACAGTTTAGAATGCATTTAAATGCAAAATATAAGACGTCTATAGTTTCCATGCACATTCAGCCCAGAAACTTTAGTATTGGTAAACTACACCCTAAATTTTGAGCATTTTATGAATTTGGGCGAAAATGGCAGAAGGCATGTGCCAGCTTTGCCATCACCCCACTTTAAAAAGATCCTGCGGAGGCTGTGCTTAGCGATGACTGTACACAATTCTAAGTTGTCTGTGATATAATTTGACTGGCAGGTGAAAGTACGTTCTCCTGACCGTAGTGTAGTTGAAGAACAAATTCTCTAATCCCAAGCACGTAGTTTTGTTGTGTCAGGCAGACATATTAAGGCAATGGCCTTACATTTATTTCAAACAATTGCAAATAACTCAAATATTTTTTTAACGAAAGGCCTTTAAAAAATGTGACACTGTGTTCAGTCACAATTTTGCCAGAGCGTTTTTTAAAATAATGTACCATTCGCTAGCAAAAAATAATTTTGCTTTATTTTGGCTTATTTTTACAACAAAATATGTAATAATTCAGGGGCTAAAATCTAAAAATCAATTTCGTGTACTGCAACAGAAAAATGCAGGTACAAACGTTGATACATATGTGTTAAAACTGTAAGAATGAATTTTTGTTATATGTATTAAATATTTTCGAAACTTTTGCAAAACTAAAGAGCGAGGCCTTAATCTCACGTGCCCATGTCGTAGAGTCGTATGTAAGGCCTAGAGATAAAGGAAAATCGTCCAAATGTTCGGCTCGGTGGTCACAGCTCGTGACTGGTGAGTCAAGGATCCCGGGTTAGATTCCCGATCGGAGAGTTCAGTATTTACAGTTGCCACTGCGGGTTCAGGACTGGGTGTTGTGTTGTCCCCTGATCCCGGCGGGTGGCAGTGACGTACCACCGCAGAATAACCTCGCCTACTCGACCGTGGGAGGACGGCGTCGTGGTTTTCATTACCCGGCGACCTCCGTGGTTCTGAACCTGTCTTCGGCCAGAACCCATCATCATCAGAAGAAATCGCAAGAACCTTTCGTGCCACCGTATTTTGCAAAACAGTGTAGCGGCCTGCATCGTGTTGTTGGAGTATAGATACGTAGATGTTTAAAAACCAGTAGCAGCGCACCAGAGACATCATTGGCTCAGTCGAATAGACACGCGTGAATATCGATAGAAGGACGTCAGATATGGACATGTTATTTTGAAGCCTGGCAAACAGTCAACTTTTCCCATGATACGTAGACCAGTGTTCCTACTATAGAGGGACAACAGTCAAAGCGATGTGCGCAGAACCCAATGTCAGACGACCGTCCCTTGGGCGGAGCTTGTGAAAGAGGAGGGGGTCAGTTAAGCTGTCAGGCTTTTTGTCCTTGCCTCAAAAAGAAAGGAAAAGGAGGGGATGGAATGTGGGGTTGGGAACCTGGGCGAAGGTCGTACCGAGGGGAGGGGGAAGGGACATCATGTGGCGCTGCTTGAGCTATACCAACACAACTAACTGAAAACATTGATCTGCGGTACTATGCAGGGACTGCTACTACTACACGGTCGACATTTTCGAACCAGTGAATATACATCCGCCCTCGGCCGTTGTCGGAGCTGAAATGAATACCCCTACCCCTTCATA
>PNEQ01093197.1:0-73114 GCA_003012365.1 Medauroidea extradentata | reverse complement strand
AATAAAATGCGTGGATACCAGTACAATAAAATAAATAAACATTACAACATTACCAAAGACAAACTATCCCAAATTCCTGCTTCCTAGCATTACGTTAAACTTATTGAAATATACATGAGTTAATGGTTACCAACAATTAGACAAATTAAATGAACAAACAAATTTTCCTTAAATGTAACGTAGCAAACGCTATGTTACACTAAGCTTAATAAGATTCAATATAGTGTATATTCCTAGCTTTGTCTTTTGACTTAGCAACACTATAACCGCTCAACTTAAAACTATGCTTGATGAGATTCAGTTAAGTCCTAGTTTTATGTATTTTAGTTTCTGTATCAAATTTGCCAGTGTGTATTGTTTACATGTTTTAAAATTCCTCATTACAGATTTACGAAGTATGTGAATTGAAACGGGAATGGAAAGTAAGCATTACTGCACATTAATTTCGCCACATTATTCCCCTTGTGTTCCTCACCTATTGGATGTCAGTATTTCAGGCCAGCGAAACGTCTTACGTGTGGTTGATTAAAGCATATTCGCTGTTTCTAGGAGTTATTTGCTTTCAGCCAGTTTTACTTTTATTGCGACATTCATCTCGGTGTCTTAGTTTTAATCTCTGCGCACACAGGACACCCGATCTCACTTGTGAAAAACGTTGCCAATTTGCGTTAAAAGCACAATCTGTTTATGTGTGTATGTTTCCATACGTAACCCTTTTTAATGTTTTGTACACTGTATTATTAAGGTTAATTCTACTACAGGATAGGAAGAAAATACGTTTTCTTATGGGAGAGCTTGGCACAGGGAAAATTTATGCCACTATTTTCGCTTCAATCGCTAATGTACCAGATAAACATGAAACCGTAATAAAATGAAATTTAAATAAACTGGAAACGACAGAAGTAATTTAATGTAATGTTAAAGTGAAAAGAAACCGATTTCGGGTTTTAAATTATAAACTTAATGTAACTTAAAATTCAGGAAAGCTCTGTGATTGGCCAGTTTGGTGCACTTCCGATACCGGCGCTCAAGCGGCAGAAATTGTCCATGTGACCAACTAATAGCATTAATCTCTCTATTAAGTAGTAAAATTAACCTTAGTCTTGTTTATGATAGGTTTATAATTTTTGTACACTTGTAAACAAAATAATAGGATAAGTCAAAATTAAAAAAAAAAAATTTAAGTCAATAGTTTTGCTAAAAGAATGAACAAATGATTATCTTCTCGAGGAATCGTTAGACGGCCAACGTCAAGTATTCTGCAGACCCTCTGGTTGTATAAAATAATAATAAAAATAGAATATGCACATATGTATATCTGTGTGCATGTTTGGTTATTCAACTTATCAATGGTAATTTAATGGCGACGTGCGACATACGTACTAGTACATGCCAGTGTTCACCAGTTGTTTAACCTTTTTTAACTTGCATTTTTTTCCTGAAAGGTGTGATTTACGGAATTTACACGTGTATTGAAGACGTTTAATGTATTTCCCAGCATTCAGTTAAAAAATAATGAAAAGTGTTAAACTGTAACCTTTAAAAGCACTGCATGCACAAAAATAGCAATAAAATAGCAAAAAAAAATCGTAAGAATTTGTTACACACAACGTGCAAACAATTTTTTTAGTATTAACAATAGAATGTAAAAATGTATAAATTTATATAAAAGTTAATTTTTTTTTGTTTATGGTCATATACCAAGGATGATTGTTCAGTATTTAAGGTTTGATTTACTAAATAAACCTCTATATATAATTTTTATGAATACTTCAACAGTTCACCCAATTTTTTGTTTATCATGAATATTCTGCATACCGTTATACACGTTCGGATCTGTCTAGACAGCGTTAGTGCGTGTTTGTGTGTGCGTTTAGGTGTGTGTGGTTTGGCGTGTTTGGTTGGTGTGTGTGTGTGTTTTGGCGTGTGTGTGTATGTGTGTGTGTGTGTGTGCGAGGCACAAAGTCGATGGACGTTGACTGGCGTATGTTATGCAATAACTTCTACGTGCGCAAGCCACTTAATTGATGTGCTGTGCTCAAAAAATATTAATTTTCCTACGAGAAAAAATGGTGACAGTATTTATTTGTAAAAGTAAGACTTTCGAATCCACTGCTTGTTTCCGTCTGTTATTTAACCCGGTTGTATTTACCCAAATACGACAGTCTGGAAAAACAGTTTTTAGACATTTTTGAGAGGCCGAAATCAAATTTCTAATAGGCATGCCGAATTTTTTAACTTAAAGATAGTTTGAAGTAGTTTTCTTTTTAAAGGTATACAGATGTAATGCGTTTGAAGTAATTACGTAGAAAACTGATTAACTGCAACTTGCAGCAACGCATTTCAAACACAGAGAAACCTTGAAGCTTTGCGTTGGCCAGCTTTTAAGAGGGATGTAATGTAAGTTAGGTGTTTGAAGTAGTGTTGAGCGTTGCGTCGTTAAATCATTCATAATTTTACGACGCACATGGCAATAAAGGTGCGTATTAACAGAAACAAGTACCATATTACTCGCGAGGACGCAGATGTACTGAGAGTTACTGCACAGTCTTGTACTTTAACAGAACCTGAGGAGCTGATGCATGTAGCATGTCACACAAAGAACACCATCGCTGTAGCGCACCATCTTTCCACGACGCGCAGTTAGGCTGTCTAAAACAAGTCTGCAAATAACAGTCGGCAATGTTCGCTTTTAATTCGTGTCGTTTTATTAGGCACTCGACAACCGCTGTTCAAATTACATTTCAGGCACATGAACGTTGAAAGTAACATTTTCTTCTACGGGTTAACAGGCAATAGGAGAGTGTTGGAAAAAAAAAATATATATATATATAATGTTTTCCAAAAATTTAATTTAACAGCCTGCTCAGCATTTTTCTAATTTCTTCTCATTTCATTTTATTTATAATATTTTAGTCTCTGCCATATTACTATTATGATATGTCACTTTTTAAATTATTATATAGATTTAAGGTTATTAAATGACAGGCGATGGTGATGTAAATATTTAGAGGTTTCGATTAACTGTAAATTATTTATATGTTGTTAAATCTGTTGAAACTACACTTATCCAAACCTCACGTGCGTTGGGCGTTTTTCAACGATACTACAAGTCGAAGCGAGGACGAAACTACTACGAAGGAAACGTTGAAAGAGTCAAGCTTACTTTATTGTGACTTTTGTATTTTAAGCACAATGTTATCTTTGTCCAAAAATTTACATCCAGTCAAGCACAATTTATTGCGAGGTATGGTTTATTGTTTTCATCTTTACGTTTACGTTTTATCTTTCCCGCCGCTATTTCCTTTTTTCTTTCAAACTTTTATTTAACTTTTTGAGCAAATATTGTTTACATAGTAATATTTATTACTTATTTCCTGCACAGGTATTGGCCGATAATTGAACATACCTGTAAACGCAGTACCAATTACCGTGTAAGACGATACTGTGGTGTAAATCGCTATTGAACTATCTAAAATTAGATAAACGGGTATGCCCCACTCTTATACGAGTCAAATTTCTGTACTGCAAATTTGTCTGGCTCTGCTTGAAAGCCAATATACGTAGAATAGTACTGCTCCACGTTTTGACGATAAACCTGGAAGATATGACAATTTTCTGTGAAACGTGTGACTTACACAGAACAAATGTTGTTACTATAGTGTACCAGTAATAGGAAAATTCGAATGTGATGAGAAATATTGAAACTATTATGAAGATAGCCTTAGGAGAGAAAATAATGAATAATATTCATTTAATGTCCTGAATTGAGTTTCACGAGTGTGTTCTATAATGGTTCCAGCAAATGCTGTTTGTTATACATGACATAATACATTGATAAAAGTAAAAACCCAATCATTAGCGTTGCATTATTTTATGTTTTCCCGGTGTTCTGATGTCGATGACTAATTGAAACTGAAATCACTGAAGTCGGGATGGGAAGAATGAAAAATTTCCCAGGAATACTTTCCTTGAGAGAGAGAGAGAGAGAGAGAGAGAGAGAGAGAGAGAGAGAGGGAGAGAGAGAGATTTTTGGTCAGCGCTTAACATCAAGATCTTTAGCGCTGGTGAGGGGTGACATGAGGTGAGAGTAGAGCAGTGCAGGAATGAAAGGGCGGAGGAAACGGGAGATCCCCGAGATAACCCGCCGACCAGCGGCATCGTCCGGTATGATTCCCACCGACCCCGCCGGGAATCGAACCTGGATCGCCTTGGTGGGAGGCGAATGGTCTGACCATTCGGCCACCGCGGCCCCCTACTTTCCTTGAACATCAGGATATATTGTTTGAAGGCGTGTGCCAATAGTAAAAAAACTGCTCAGCCTGGTACGACCAGGTTCTCTTCTGGTCGACAGTGCCGATGTTGAAATACTCTCCTGCTGCCTTTAGCCTCTTCAGTTGAATAACCGTCTTAGTAGTTCTTCTCGCTGACTGTAAACTCTAAAGAATTAATTATAACCATGATAATGGAATTTTTAAATGAACCACATCGTCATTTCAGTGAAGCCTTTGCTCGAGCCAAAAATTAAGTTGCTTCGCTGGAATGCATTTTGTTATTTATTTTTTCAACAGCACATTGTCTCTTAAGCACTGTGCAATAGTCTCGCATAGTTATATTTGCTAACCTGCAAATGCGAAGAACCAGATTCCCAACTTATTTTATTTAAGAACATCAGTTTAGTTTTAAATAGGTACGTATATAATATTTAAAACACTACTTTGTAACCAAAATTAAATATCTAGTTAATTACTTTGAAATTGTTTTTATCACAGTGGGATTTACATAGCAAATTTACAGAATTATATTCACGTTGCGCGCAAAGTGGCTGATATATGGTGGTTAGTTTATGAACTAGTAAAGACGATGTCAACAAATGTTTTGCCGTTTACAGCAATGTGGTAGTTCAGGTTATTTTATAGTTTTATTGCGTAGGAAATAAGAAATTTAGTTTGAAATGTCCTAAATTTGCAGGTATTTAAAATAGTCTGAAATTTCCTGGTAGTTGTGTTAGTTTAGGAAAAAAAGTTTTCAACCCATAATTTCCTGGTGACAGTCACAGTTGCTTTGTGCTGGGTAACTTAAACTCGAAAGAATAAGTGCATGTGTTTGAAGTAGGACAACAAGTAAAAACTAAAGCAAATTAACAATTTACATACGTAAATTAAAAACAAATAATTTCTCGCTACGAATTTGTATTATTGCCAAGTTGTATGTGCCCATTGTACGCAGACTTTCACATACGGTTAGAAATTATCCAACGCAACAAAAATTTTGACATCTGAATAGTTACGTGTTCTATAATTCAGTTTGCGACTGACAGTGCATATATTATTCCGTTTATATGCGTTTAAAGTATTTTATAACAGTCATGCTATTTATTGTCGAAATTTTAAACTGCTGTGATTTTAGTGTTGTTGGAATTAACAAGGTATTAGCCGAAATTTCTTAATTTCGCAGACGTCCCACATTTTGGCTGTTCCGCGTGTTTAATTAAAACTCTAATTGTGATTGTCTACGTATATTTATGTATTAGATTCAGTAATTAGCTATGCTTTTTATAACTTTAAGGGAATAAGGAAGCCAAGTAGAACATATGATTCTCGAACATGACATTTGTGTCCTAAAACCCGATCCCGCATCAATTAATATTTTTAATTGCCGAACCTTTGATAAACAAGCACCGAAAATTCTCTACACTGTCAGTACTTTCGCGCATTTATATTGGTGGCTTTAAAATGCTTTTGATTCGCCCGGTTCGCACGCTGTAAAATCGGAAAATGTTAAATACAGATGCAAGCATAACAAATTACCATGTAGCTTTTTGATGCATTCTTTGCCTTCCATTTTGTCGTATGTAGTGCTGTACTCTGGAGGAAGCGACACTGCGAATATATATACCTATATAGGTACAGATTGGGAACAATATGTCGTCTTTAGTTCAAAACTTTGCAAATGTTATACATTATTTGCATAACTCGCCTAAAAATACGCCATTATAAACGTAATAAAAATTTTCGAACATTTTTCTGAAAGTTTAAGTAATATGTTTTAGTGAAACATAACAAAATTTTAATTATATTAAGACTGCACCTCCTCGATCAATTATTGAAGAATTTGGGGATTTGGCGTATTCTTCACTTAATGACATCAGAAGTTCTATAGTTTGATTTTTTGTATACAAATGTTCTCATATTCCTGAATCATCAGCGCTCTCTATCAGCTGTTGTTGTTACACCACCAGGATATTCAGAAGTTAAGGCGTTAGGCACTTCAGCTCGTCTCCGTAGCGCAGTCAGTTAGTTGCAGGTCTGCGGTGCGAGAGGTCCCGGGTTCAAATCCTGACTCGGGTCTGATGACGTGTTGTCCGTTCATCTCACTTCACCCCCGTCGGCTCTTACAATCCCGGTGTTAAAGGGCCATGAAACCCTCTCACATCACCTTATCTATTTTATTTCATTTTATTTTAACCCGAACATTTGCACAATATGTTTACAATCTAAAATATTGTTAAACTTTCTTGCTATATTTGATACTGCCTCTGGTGTTTTGTGGACATGTTATTAATTAAACAATGAAAATAAACCAAACTAATTGAAGTTTTTTACTTTATTGTGAACAAATAAGCGTATACTCAGCACTACATTTGCTTACATGCTACGGACGTATAGTGTTTTTGAAGATCTCAGCGATGCTAAGCGAGTAAAATGATTGTATTTTAGCCATGCCTACGAACATCTTGGCGTCAGATGCTAGAACGATTTACAGCGAGGTCGACCAGGATTTTCACATTGGTAATCTGTCGGACGATGCCGTTTGTTGGCGGTTTTCTCGGAGGTCTCCCGTTGCCCCCACTCGTCACTCCGGACATCTTCCAGACTCACTCATGTTACCCCTCACCAGCGCTAAAGGTCTGGATGTTAATCACTGTTCAAAATCTCTTCACAAAGTACATCAGAATACGGAATGCATAATAAATGCGTAATATTTTAAGAGTGAACACAAAGGCAAGCTTCACGCCCCGAGTGCAGACTTCTGACTGTACCTACTTAGAAATTCGTACATTGCTACTAAATATAAATTCGTTGGAGTCACGTAAAAATCAGAACGAAAGGGAATGTTGGCTCTGCTCCAAAATAGCTACCCAAGCAATATTTAGGACCACAAGTGGACCGTCTTCACAAAGTATAGGCTTTTACCGAAACATTCACTGCTGAGAAAAATATTTTATAAATTTCTGACTTACTGATACGTTTGTTTTCATATCATCTGGTAAAGACGTCCCTTCCAACCCATCCATCTCGGCCTAACTAAATGACTTCAAAAATAAATGTATTTCGACCTTTCATTTCATTAATAATTTTTAATTCAACACAATGGCGCATTTATTTTGTGTATATTTAGCCTAAATTCGTATCAAACACAGCAGCCGTGTTACTGGTTAAATTATTACTATAGCGTATGTTCACATCGCGTTTATTATTTTGGATGCATTAGATCGGCTACTGTTCATGGTATATGAAAGGTTTTTGGTATTAAAATGTTCAAATTTTTCTTCTGTGGTGTTGTGTGAGCTTGTCAGTCCTGCAACAACCAGCGTCTGTGCAGTTTGGTTTGACCAATCTACCAGTTTTTTTTTTTTTTTTTTTACTTTTTTACTTTTAATGTAAGTCTTTTTAAATTTCTTCGTCCTTATCGTAACGATAGAACAGATATCTGTGCATGTAATATATAAACGCATTCAGTTATGCTCCTATCAGCGTAAACAAGGTACAATAAACATATTTAGTTGATATACCTATTTATTTATTTTTTTATTAAAGACTACATGTTACTTGCAAATAAAATTTGGATATAGTAAACATGTGGGGCTGTGTGCATCATGTTTGACTCGAAGGACTTGTTCCGTCAGACAAACTTTGAATATTTTCTTGGGATTTTCTTCAGGGGATGTTATTTTAACTACAGTGGAAATCCCTCCGTTCTCTCTAGATATAGACGTAGTTTTATCAATGTTGTTTCAGTTTAATTGTTTGACAGAATTATTCAAAAGCGAGCGGAAATTGAGAGCTATCTCTTCTGACAATAGTCTAGACTTCTCCAAAACAAAGCTGGAATTCAAGCGAAATATTTATTTTTTACTCTCCAAGACTTAGTAGAAGTGAATAACTGCAGTTAAGCCCCTGCTGCTTTTACAGAGCTGATCTAGTGGGGTAGTTTTATTAATATTCGCTCTTTGTAGGCTGTTTTTGTGTAAACATAACTATGAATGCAGCAAGACCGAAATAAGTCGCCTTACTTTAAATAAACGGCTGGTTTAAATGGCGCCAAACTAAATTGAAGTTTTCTGTTAGAATCTGGCAGGTATATATATATATATATATATATATATATATATATATATATATATATATTTTTTTTTTTTTAATAAAGCTGAACTTGTTAAACACCTAGAAACAGAGCTCGATCTGTTATAGCAAATTAGTTTGGGTGACAATATTATGCATTATTACGTTCAAAATGTTAAATAGTATTTTTTGTCGAAAGTAACTTCTAATTTTTAAAAATAAAATTAACGTTGTTAGTTTTAAAAATTAAACTTTAAGAAAGCTTACTCAAAACCGACAACGGTAAATTCGCTACTGATAACGAAGTCGCAAAATTTAACATTCCTGCATCATGCTACATGCAGTTTACTTCAGAATGCGTCATTGTTGGTAGCAATAACCACTTGTGCGTCCTGCGGACGACAAGCATTTTCTATGTGCAAGTGGTTTAACACGACCTTAAGTAGGCCGCCTTCCAAAGCCTTAGAGCGGTGTGCCGAGCTTCGAAAGATAGACGTTTATTCGAAAACTTCGGAATGATGTCGTTTTGGGAATACCATCCAAAGAACTTCATACACATGCATACACGTTTCAGGTCCTCGGCAGACAACGAAAGCTTGTTTTCTCGGAGTCTAAAACGAAAAAAATAAAATTATTAAGGTATAAAGTTCTTAGTACAGAACGTAAAAAAGGTCAAAGGAACGTGTAGCTCAACTTTATCTTTAATTTTACGCCATAAAATAACAGTGTGACAACTTTATGTCTAGTCGAGACGAGCTATAGGCGAGAAGACTGCGCGCCAGTTTAGTGACCTGTAACTACATGTTTGACGATAACTATTGTATAAAACATAAAACATAAAACATAAACGGGAGCCGATATCTTAAAGTCGCTCTGTAACTTTGTTGAGACTGAAGAGATCTAATTAGTTAACTAACGAAATTTCCTTGTAATTGATAAATTAGCTAAAATCATTATACCGTTTGTCTCGAATAATTACATTACACAGTAAAATCAATTTTCAACAAAGTTACAATGTAATTGTTTGATATCGGTCTCGTCTGGGTTTTAATAAATAATTCTCTCGAAAGCCGAGAAACTCGGACCAATGCTCTTAACTCTAAGGAAGCGGAGGAGGGGATAGGTAAATTACACTTGTAATAATTTGGAAAACTATTGGAGAGCAGCTACAGTTAGGATGGTATAATCCAAGACGTCTCAGAAAATGAACTTGTCGGTAACTGCCTCTAATCAAGTTAAGTCCTTCTGAATCATCCAAAATTATCCTTATAGTTGGCAGGAATTAAAAAAAAATATTTTTCGTATTATACATGCACATTATATTTGCATGCAATATTTTTCTTTTTATTTTGGAACAGCATGCCTTCTACATGACCAAGCATTTGGCCAACGGAAAAAAAAAAAAAACAAAAATTGCAACTCAAAATCAGAGTTAGTGATTATTCAAAAATATTTCAGTGGTTTTCACATATTCCAGATAGACCAGTTTCAACTAATTAAATCAGTGGAAAACCACTTGCAAACCTGTGAGCAGTCACTAAGATTCCAAAAAGTGAATCCGTAAATAAACATTGATTTTACAGCGGTTTTCTACTTATTCGACCAGCTTAAACTGCTCCATCCAAAATCTATGAAAACCACCCAGTACTACCTTGGCCACTTGTCTCATATTTTCAAGGAAGCACTCTAATCAGTGGTCGTGTTGAAATGTATTCATTACAGCAATATATTTATTTTGATGTGGTAATTTACAAAGAGTTTTGTAAGAAACTTGGTATACCTGTTCGCAGTCCCACAAGATAAGTGTAATAGTAAAATATATATTTGTGCCGCTCTTGCTCGGAGGGTGAAGGCAGCCGCCGGACTGGAGGCGGGAAAATCACTGCAGCTCCAGATGACGATGCCATGTCATTCGACTTTCTAGGCCAGCCGTCATGGTTCCGAACATTCTGCTAAGCTCCACAACATTCCTGTCTCCTTGACTAGCGTGAAAATACTCTGTAGTTCGTTCGCCGGTAATTAAACAATTTCGAAATTATTTTTGCCTGGGAAAATAATAATTAACTTTTCTTAAGAAAAATTGAAATTTTATGACTATATGAAATATTGTTCGTTTTGTAAGCGTTACTCGGGAGAACATTTTCCTCTTGTAAAAAAAATTTGCAAGTTTATCCACAATGGTAGTTCAAAGTAAAAATTTGCATTTGTTTTGTTCTTATCCACTGCAAAAACCAATGAACACAATGAAGTGAAAAAATTCACATTCAAACTACATTCATGGACTGCTGATTGATGTAGATAAAAACCACTTTTACAAAATATTTGATCATTTAAAAAAAATTGCTGAAATTTTGCGCTTTTTGGAACTGTTAGGAAATTTTTTGAAAACACAAAGATATTTTGTTACTCTATTGCTCTGAGAATCATTATGAGTGCCACTATTCCAGCCTTAATGTTGCCTGTAATGTAATGTACGTAATACACAAAAAGAACAGCTAAGCGCAAATATTTTGATTGCATACGTTGGAATAATGGCAAAGGTCACTTAAGGGAATATGCCACGGTTACCAACTTCTCATTACGTTCTGCTATCCATGTGACGTATCGACAACTGCATGGTTGGAGTGCCTACTTTTTGTTTGAATAGTGAAGCCAAGTGTAAAATGCACGGGAGGTAGCTGCAAATAATTTTCGCAGAGTTGGAAATAGCAGTCCCTTAAAAATTCCAATCAAATTTATTTATTCGCTTTTAACTCATGTTGGGAAAAAAATGATATATTTTCTTCTCTTGTTATGCTTGTCTTTTGTTTCAAAATATCCCAAAAACTAATTTCATGTTGTCGCAGAGGAAGTAATTTGCCTTTCATAAGATAATTTCTGATACAACTATTCATATTCTTTTATAAGAGCTCACATATACTGTTCTTGAATTTAACACGTAAACAAAATGAAGTCGTTAAGCTTAATGTAAGTTTGCCAAGCATACCTGTCTATTATTGTTTTCTGAATGGCAGTTACGTGCGTTTGTAGAAGTGCACCTACATATATGTTGCAAAAAATGCATATTCACAATTAAAAAATGAAATTTAATTTAGAATATTAAAGATTGCGAACAGCAGTCTGTTGCTAGGAATAGTTTCTGGATGCGCAATTTTCTTCATGTGAACATAACCATGTATTGTTATTTTTAAAAATCTATGGGTAATTATAGCAGGGAATAAGTAACCTGTGGTATAATTAAGTGAAAATTAGCACGCAATACACAACATTTAGCAACATAAAATGTACGACTCAAATCATACTAATGTGTAAGTATTCTAACTTTTAGCAGCAATTCAGCTATAAAATTTCGGCAAAATAAATACCAATTGTAAGGAAATTAAAATTTTATTAAAATTAAAACCGATATTAGAGAATTAAATTTTTAGAAACAATTCTGTTATAAAATTTTGGCAAAATAAATACAGATTGTCAAAAAAAATTATGTAACAGAATACCTGCCATGCATTGTTTCTTTCTCTAAAACGACAGAATGGAAAATCCCCTAAACTTGTCACTTTTGTGAATCTGTTTTCCTCGCCTGAGATAAATTTGCCGGATGAAAATAAACGGGGAGTGTGCGCTGAAAAATGGAGAAGAATATTTAAATTTTAAGTGCAGGAACGTGTATCACATGGCGAGCCGATATTCTCTTCATGAAATTTAATGTATTGCGGCCGGCAATATACGGAATTTCTGAATTAAAAGCTTCGATTTTTTGTCAGTTCTTACGAGAATACAAAATATATCTCCATTTTCCAACTTTAAACCTCAAGGTGATTTCTTGAGCAATACCACAAGCAGTGTGGTTCTTAAACGTGTAACAAACAAAAAATAATAAACTACCTGGTGTTGCTTACAGACCATGTTATTGTCTTGAAATAATGAACTATTCAAAGTAATACAAATAATTCGGAATTGTTTACTTGTCCAAAGAAAATTAAAACTTGACGAATGTAGTGAATGAGAGAGTGTAGAGATATTGACAAGCTCCTTACAGTGACGCAGAATAAATAATGCTACCAGAAGCGACGTAGTGAAGCTTTTTCATTGTTGCTATAGGTCGTTCGGGATAAAGTGAGCACTAAAGATTTAACCTTTAAAAAAAAAAAAATCACTAGCCGTTACTGCATATAATTCAACATTAACAATAGTTACCTTACTGTTTGTATGGTTGGCAGCGAATCACAGTATGTAGTTCCGTGTATTTTCCTATTTAAATTCAACAATACTGAATTAAAATGTACGAAATTTGACATAGCTATGTTTTATATAATTAATAAACGTTTCTTGTCAAACTATATGAGTTCCTATCGACTGCACCATTTATCTTAAACGCACAAGCATTAAGTGACGTGTCCAGAGAGGTAAGACATTTCCTGTCGTTAAGACGTTACGCGCGGAAAGATACGAATTGGCTGCAAACAGAAATTAGCAGGGCTTCTCTGAGTGCTCACTTTATTCCGAACCGCCTATATCGTACTATCTCTCGGGGCGTACTGGAATATGAACAAAGCCACGGGGATACGATGCAATGTTTATATAACTGCTTAGATTAGTTTAGACTCTATAACTAGTAGGTTCTTCACCACATTAATAATTAATGCTAAAAGTGACTTCGGGGAATATTCTGATCTTTGTTATTGTACCATATATAGGTAAGCACAAGCATGTAAACAAATACGTGTGGAATTTCAGGTATTTTTGTACAGCCTGTCACGTTTCTTTGTATATCAACCATATATTTAGGAATGATAAATGTGACTTTACTTACGTGCCAGTTTCTTCGCCGATTATGGAATTAAGACTTACTAAAATATCAGTGCAACTAAACATCTACCTTCTCGCACACAATGACAACCTACAGAGAAAACGAGTTCGGCAAAAGCAACGCCATGTCCCTTTTACTGTTTATTTATTCTGTGACAGCGAGGTCTTAAAGGGAATTCATCGGTGTCAGCTTGGATACAAATTCCTCGTAAATCAGGCAACGGAGAGATTGCTTTATGATTTACACGTCAACAGGTCACAAGTTATTGTTTACTTCATTTTAGGAATTTGCACGAAGTGGTGCCTGTTACTGTCGTGACCACTACAGTCGCTCGCGTAAGACAATAAGATGTTCTTGTTAGCACTTTTCCATTACAAAATCAGGAAGATATTGAGGTTACAAAAATTTTAGTACACTTGCAAAGATTGTACACATGCCCCAGCATGCCAAACATGTTCGTATATTCCATTAAACAGAACTTATCGAGAGGAAACGGATAAATCTCAAGTGGAATGGATCAACCCTCGTTACGTGCTGATGAGGAGGAAGTAAGATGTGTATATAGCAGCGCTGGAATAAGAGAGCGGAGGATAACGGGATGACTCAAGGGAATTCTCTGACCAACGACAAGTACGTCATGTTTCCTATGCAAAAGTCGGGAGTTAATTCACCGGAAGTCAAACTCGAGCTTGGGAGACGAGGTGTTTTACTACTAAATCCCTAAGTTGTAAATAGCAACACACTAATCTGTGTTCTGGTTTTGGACTCGTTGGGGGAAAACCGAGAGTTGATTTCCGTCAACAGTACATTTTTTAAGCGGGATGATAAACGATCGTCTTTAATTATCAATATTTTACACGCTACAAGGCATTGAAAAAAAAAAAATTTTTTTTTTTACTTTTCATGCTTCTAATATTAAGCTATTACACCCCTTTCATTTATAGATAATAAATTACTTCCATATTTTCTGGCATTTGCTGTAAGATAAAGATTATATTATTTCTTATCTTCTTACAAAAGACATTTTATGGAAGTAATTTATTATCTGACATTGTAAAAAAGTGTAGTAGCAAACATTTAGAGCAAGAAATGTCAGAAATGTTGATTACGCCTTCAGGAATGCTTGTAGCGGGGAAAATATAAACTAAATATGGCCGTTGACGATTTTTCGTAAGTTAAATACTCACGAGTACGCCAGCCATTATTATTTTTTATTTATTCATTGAGTGTTTTACGTGCCACCGAATACCTTGGTGATATCGGAAAAACACTGTGAAATTGACATCACTTTGGTAGGGGACGGAAATGTAATCCGAGTTCTCGAAAATGCAAGGATACTTTAATTGCAGAATCCAGATTCGTAGTATTAGTGTATAGAGAATAAACGTCTAAGCTGATGGTAAGATACACACTTACAAACGTTGGCAGGTGTCTTGCCAATACAGGTAACGAGGCATGTGATGTGTGTTGCTGCTACTCCAATGTGCCTCCTAGCTTCTCGGCCTCTATCACGTAAAATACCACTTTGCCGACTGCGTGTGCGGGAGGGGGAATGGAGTTACGTGGGGGAGGTAGATGGAGTTGAAAGAAGAAAGGAAGCGAGGCTTTCAAAAAGCGCTCCCGTAATCTGTACGAGAGAGCCTTTATATGCGCGACTACGACGGCGGGGAAATGGAGACAGATGTAAGCGAGCTGTACTGTAGAGTCAGAAAGTGTGAGCGCAGGTACACGCTCTGCCAAGGTTCCAGAGGTAAAAGACATGGGAGAGGGGAGCATTAGTCGTCGTCGGTTTGCCTGTCTCGTGTGGAGCTGAACAGAGCGGGTGGATACCCCGAGAACTTCGCTACCCGCTCAACAGAGGAACTTCCGCCGCGACGTGTCGCAGGGACTCTGCATTCCAGGCGGGAGGAAATGTAACCGTCACAGGGCGTGGTGAAATACACTCAAAACTAAGGGAGTTTACACAATTAAAAACTTTCGTACCAAGATTTACGGCGCTACGTACCCCAGATCTCTAGCGAGAACATGGAAAGGGATTTACATGTCACATTATATTAGATGCGGCTCAGTACATGTCGACGCTACATATATGCCCACTGACTGTTCAAAGGGGGCCACGGCGGTCGAGTGGTCAGGCGACCCGAGCTCGATTCCCGGCGGGGTCGGATCCCGGACCTTCGTCGGACGATATCGTTGGTAGACGGGTTTTCTCGAGGATCTCCCGTTCTCTCTGCTTTCTCGTTCCTTCGCATCTCAATTGTAGGGCCTCATGTCATGCAATTCCCCGAGGCAAGCAGATGCCTAGACGCGAAGTCTACACTTCGGGATGTGATACCCTGTCTCTAAGATACCTACTCCAAGCGACATTAATTTATTTTGACTCATTGTTCATGTCGGTGCGATCCACACTTTAAAAATTTTTAAGGCTGATTTGGCCTTACGTGTGAAATCTGTACAGTTTGTTTGTTCCTTACACAACTGTGGCTACGTTAGCAAGAATATCAATAATTGGATACGTTAGAGTGGGTACCGTTACTAGCACACCTTATTCACTCGTAAAGGCATCAGCCTACGTCGTTCGAGGATGAGGTTAACAGGTCAGAATGAAGTGTGCTTATTTTAGGTAGGGGGTAAGTAAGAAGGGCTCGTTAAAGTCGAGTTAATTAGTGACAGATCAGTTGGCTCGGGCAAGGAATTGGCCAGCATTCCCATGGAGCAGTTTCGGAAAGGCGTGAGCAAGACCAAAATCGTAATGGCCAAACATGGAATCTGACCTGGGTCCTTACGAATAAATGTTGTAATGAGTTTTTTTTTGTCGACACGCTGTTAACAAAAAACAATTGAGTCAAGCAAGAAAAACTCCCTAACCAGTGCAGTACTATACTGCAAGTTGCAAGCGCATGTGCACCGCATCGCTCTGTGTGTGAGGTGTTGGCGGTGTTTTGGTTCTAACCAGGTTCTGGAAGTTAGGTGTGGTTGTGAGGTAAGTCGATATCGAGCGTCGTGGTGGTAGATAAATGAAGGCTTCCCCGCGCGACTCTGATGTTAATCAAAGGTGCTAACAGCTGCAGGGGTTGTGTAGGCAACCAGTCGCACCACCTCTCCGCGGACAGATCATCAAGCACCGGCGCTGGGGAGGGATCGAGGTCACGCGTGGCAGGAAATTAAACGACTGAAAAGAAGATTAGGAGCAGGAGAATGACGTCCCTGGCGACCTCCCTAGATTAAACCCGCTGACGACAAGTAATGCGATAAAAACACATTGCGTAAACACTTACGTCACTATAGTTAACCCTCATTATGCCTCTGTATTAGCTGCATAACTGACTTTTCAATGCGAACTTGCTTGCTTTTTTTTTTTACTTGGGTAGCGTAGCGAAACAGCTTTGTATCACAGTTTTTGAAAGTATGGCAGATTTTTCAGCAAGGGGGTTCAAGTGAAAAAAATGCATACTTTTATAACTGTACGACAAAGTGTTAGTTTTGTATACATAACTTGTGTCTATATTTTCCACCTGTAAATTTTTTTTAGCTTTCATAGTCTTCCCATAGAGGCATTTCAGAGTCGAAATTCACAAATTACGCGAACATACAAATAAAAACCATCTGAGTTACTCAAATGAAATAATTCACACTAATATAAGGTAACATGGGGCATATACTAAAATATTTAAATACACACAACTAAATTCCTGAGTATTTTTTTAAATTCTGCAAATGGTGACAACTTTCTTCATTTACTGCAATTTTTATCAAATACAAAGGGATTTTGTTGCGTGCTTTTAATTATTTTAGAATATGTCCTATTATACCTAATTTCAGAGTGAATTATTTCATTGTAATAATTCAGTTGGTTTTTGTTATTTGTATGTTTGCGTAACTTGCAAATTTTGACTTTATATGGGGAAGACTATGAGAGCTAAAAAAAAAAAAAAAAAAAAAAAAAAAAAAAAAAAAAAAAAAAAAAAAAAAAAAAAAAAAAAAAAAAAAAAAAAAAAAAAAAAAAAAAAAAAAAAAAAAAAAAAAAAAAAAAAAAACGACAGCTGGAAAATGCAGTCACAAGTATTAATGTCTACAAAATTAAAATTTTGTCGTACAAATATAAAATTAAGAATTTTTCCACTTGAACGCCCTTCAGTCACTCTACCTTTTCAGTCCTTTTTTCCTTTAAATTTTCTTCTGTTTTAATTGTTTAAATTCATTCAATTTGGGGGAGAGGGTTTTACTTCACTTTTACTAAATTAAAAATTAAGCCGGCGGGCAGTATTGACGGGTCCCAAACTGTGTGGTTTAAATTCATAAAGTGGTAATAATTAGGTCTACATCGGTATTTTAAAAAAACTAATAATAGTCGTACCTTATTTCACGTATTAACTAAACGTTAATGAGCGAATTTTTTTTAAGAATATGATGAATTCTTAAAGTGCACATGACATTGACTTGTCTTACGTGCAATATTGAATGGCGTTTTAACTAATGACTGTCCGTTACAACCATATTCTTATAATTAATTACAATTTTAAAATGTTCAAGCAGAGTTACACGTTGTTGTGGTATGTATATTTACTATGTTTTACACACGAGTTAATGTCGTTGGAGAGGAGGGGGGGGGGGTTGTAGTAAGAGGTGAGCACTTTATACTGAAACTAGTTAAGAGTATGTGGTAGATAAATAAACGTAGAAAACATAAATTGATTTCTACACTTTTTTCGAAGCCAATATGGATAAAATACTCAATGACAATCCTAGATAATGGTATCTGCCAACTTTATGATTAAATATTTATACGGAATTACTAATTCGTTACTCGTGATCTCTTACGCCGCAGTTAAATGAACGAGGTTGCGGCGTCAGAGATTGTGCCTCAGAAGTTCGTAACACTGGAAACAATTTTGTTTAAAACGTTGGCTAGAACTATTGTCTAGGATTGCTATTGTTTAATTTTCGCAAGTTGGCTTCAAGAAACCTACATTTATAGATTAATGCTTTTAGCGTTGAATTATGTATCACGCCCTCTTAAGTGGTTAAGTTAAAGATTAGGGTTACGGTTAAATGAAATATGTTAGTCTAATTAGGGTGGCTTTACTTTACATAGTTACAAAATACTACAAGGTTATTCTATATAATTTCTAGATAGGAGGGTAGCGGATGTTTAGAGTTTATGCTCTACTATATGGTGGGTGACCCTTCATACAACTTAGACCTCACCGTTAGCATGATGGCTGATGATGAATGTGCTCGGCTATCGCCGGACGGCGGCACGTCGTGGATCTCGACCCAGGACCATCCTGGCGAGCTGGTGACGGCTGGAAGGCTTGGAGGAGACAGAACGCTAATCTCCCAATACCTTGCATTATATTACCGCACTTCAGTGCCGGTGGGGAGAATCGCTGAGGCCCTTGTCTTGTGCAACTACTGATCTGGTTGCACTGCCGCCGACGCGACGTCGCGTCGCTAGCCCGTCCTCCGGGCGAGGTCTCTTGATAATCATAACAACGTGCTGACTAGTAAGCAAGTTAGGCCATTAAATATTCCCAATATCGCCAGAAGTTAAAATTAACAGCATGAATTTTAATGTCTAGTACTTCAATAAAATAACGCACCACTGAACATTTGATGGTAATGATTTTCCGTGGATATAATTTTAGAGCGAGAACTTATCGCTAGCTTAATACACTTTATAACCTGATGCACTTCTTGCCCAGGGGCATAATAAGAGAGACGTTCTCGTGTAGCATGAAAATGGATACATGGTTCGTAATTTTCCGAGAGGAAAATTGTAATATTTACTGTCCGGTGCGTTTTAGAGAAAATTCCTCTCGCAGAAAATTGAATTCTGTCCACAGCGCAACGAAACCGTTTTCCATTAACATTATGTTTTGTGCGAATAACGTAAGTATTATAGCTCGTCTGTTTCACACTTACACATTAATGCTGTAGTAAGTTCATTGTTATATTTCAGTAGTTTGTTATAACGAACTTATTACAAAAACCTTTCCTTTATATCTGGCCTAAATAAACGTCTTCTGCAAACGTGTAAGAGAAAAAATATGTTTTGGAAAGACTTGAATGCATTTTTATCTACTCACGTTGTTTTTTTTTTTTTTTTTTAGCATATGCCTAGGGAAAGAGTTTTTCCAACAAGTTATTCTCACAAAAGTAAAATGTACAGTCTGGACAGTTGAAAGAATTTTCTGATACGTATTGCAATATAATTTAGTCTGCAACATATAATAACATCTGCGCATAGCTTTTGCCAGTCGGGGAAATTTTCGCAAATTTTCAGCGTGTAGCGAAAATGTAATTCTTCCATTTCCGCCCTTGTTAAGCTTTTATTTTCATGAAACACGTTTGCTGTATACCTTGGATCTCAAGAACGTCTTTAAGTATGGTGTACTGAAAGGTTAGTAATACGTGGCAGCGTTTCAGTTACCAAACGAAACGTGGTGATTAAAGAATATTTACTGTTGGAACTTTGTACATTACATTGCCTCTTGTGCTACTGCCGGACTGTACATTCACGATGTCACTGACTGACGTACACTCCCAACAAATTACTGAAACTCCCATGTTTATCATGGTTACAACATCAGCCACGTTATTGTCCGCAATAGACTTACCTACTTCACGTCTTCTTAACGTTGCCAAAATGCAGTAAGGTTGAACTTATTTTCGTCATAGGTAGATGTCAATATTGCAAAATATTCTGGACCCTTATTGTGATTTTATTTTACAAACAGCAGTGTTGCAACTTAATTTTTCCCGTTTACGAACAAATAGCCCTCTTCTAGTATGTTGTAGTAACCGTGTCTAGAAGGTGCACGAGTTAGGGTTGCAAAGACTTTATAGTTAGGGTTATCAACCATTGCTTAGTTTTGCAAACACTACAGTAGTCTTATTTTAAATAATTATACATCTAGTTTTTATTGTGTATTTTTATTGGACTTCACGTCTCATCTAAAGAGACGTCGTTAGAGACGATTACACACAACTTTACAGAAGGCCAGGAGCTGGGAGAGGAATCGGCCATGGCCTGTGTTAAGGAACCATCCCAGAATTCACCTGGAACAACGTCGGGAAACAATGGAAAACAAAAAATCAGGCTGGTCGGAGAAGGGATTCGAACCCGGATCCTCCCAAATGCGAGGCAAACGTGTTACCGTTGCGTCATCTCACTCGATCTCATAAAGCAGTGGCGTAACTAGGACATAATTTTGGGAGGGGCACATGTCTTCGTATTTCCAGGCATGCATTGTCCGGACCATTACTAAACATTCATTTCTTGTAGTGCTTCATTATTATTTTCTCAGTATTCACGTTAGCGTCATAACAGTTTGAAATATTTCAGTCAATTCTCTACAACTCTCGTCATTTTATCCACCATTGCAGGTATTTTGAGGTAATAGTTTTTGATAAAGGTGAAGGGGGCGGAGGGAGTGTACGAGCCCTATTACCCTCCCTTTTTTAGTAGCGCGTATGTCATGACTTGACTGAAGAGATTATGGCAAGCACTTAAAAGAGTTAGTGGACCTGGCACGTGAGACGTACTGTAGCATGGTACGGAAAGTATTTTTTCTTGTATAACTATTGAACATGTTTCCAATGTGTTTGTATACGAAAAGAAGCCACACTTCAAACTTTATCCCTATGATTTTAAAAATGCCGTCCGCTAAGTAATAACATGATTACCAAGCTCCTCAAAAGTGCAAAAAATGACTTTTCATGTTGTTGTAGCTGAGAAAATATCAACCGTAATCGCAAAACAAAATTGTACAAACCTACATTGGACTTTATGTAATATTTTTCTCAAATAAAATAACAGAATCATCGCTTGAAGTCACATTGAAGAAACCCATTCTACGATAACACTGCACGCTAGTTCAGTCCTTCGCGCCTAGAGGCGATGAGGTGTTTGAAGGTCATGCTATATTCGACTTATCGCCTTCCCCGTTTCCGCGCCTAGAACATAAGAAAAAGCTAGCATCCACTAACTCTTAACATCTAGGTCTTTAGCGCTGGTGAGAGGTGACATGATGTGTGGAGGAGCGCAGGAATGAAGGGGTAGGAGAAACGGGAGATCCCAGAGTAAACTCGCCGACCAGCGGCATCGTCCGGCACGATTCCCACGTGCGAAAATCCCGGGACCGACCCCGCCGGGTTTTGAACACGGATCGCCATGACGACATGATGAGAAGGCGGCTACACTACCATGCGTCTTCTGAGTGAGATACGACACTTCCGCAAGTCCATGAGCAGTCCACGTGCCACGTTAGCTGTGTCGACGACAAGCCATACCGGATATCGGAACTCTGAGGGTCGATATCTGCTCCCTGGAGGCGAGCTACGCTGAGTCGGTCGCTCCTCGCCGCATGAATATTCATCACGTGTGTTATTAGAAGCCACTCTTATACACTTACCAATTTAAATAAAAAAGTTTGGGCTGTATCCCTGCATTTTAAAGTGGCCGGCAGCCGAGAGCAACAAAAGACAGTCAGAACTTTGGCCGACAGAAGTTTATTTGAAAACCGCTTAGCATGTGTCGAGTGATGTCTGCTTAGGAATAGCATCCAGTGATGGCTACGTGTTTGTATAACCATTTCAGGTTCTCCAATAAATTTTAAAGCTTATTTTATCGCAGCTGAAACGTAGAAAATACGTGTTTTTGCAGTATTTTTTAGGTATGAAAATCTTGTCGAAGATTCTTTCAAAAGGTGTAGGCGTATGCAATACACATTTACCTTTAATATTACGTCATGAAATGTCTCATAAATACGAGGTATCGGAGAGAGGATTGCGTATCTACTCAGTTAGCTGTACCTAGAGGCTAGATTGAGGCATGGTGTGGGTGCTTTGTCGCTCTCCCAGGTCTCGAACGCCCGTGATATATGGGAATCAAATAGGCGCGACAGAAGTGACACGACGACGCGAAGCGACGCTAAAATATTATCACTATTGAAACACGAATTTGGCTTCCACGCGACAAATTCTAAACAAAATATTAGTACATGTAAATATTCCATTGTCATTACATACTAACCTCTAGTACGACATCCACAGGTGTTTACTTTTTTCAGATATTTCCCGTTTATTTGTAATATATTTTAAATTCCCCACTGGCTTGGGACGTAACCAGAGGGTGGGATATCGGGATGTATCCTAAATGAAAATAAACTGCTTGAAAATTAAATTAGCTGTGTTATATTCACAGTTTAGGTACAAAAACTGCTTAAATTGCATCATTTTGCACATTGAAACTAAAATTTTTCCGGGGGAAGACCCCTGGTTCATGACGTGTAATCGGCGTCCCTTATAATATAGTGAAAATTCTCAACTTGATATCCCCCCGACATAAATCCTGGCTACGCCCCCTGTCGCTGGCATTCCGAGATGTGGAAATAAACGCACAATTACACGTTTGCTTAAGAAGGTTATGATTTACTTATGTTAACCAACAAAAATCTGTCATTTAAAATAAATAAACGCAATCCACTACTAACTCACCATTTTCAACGTATGGACGCTGTGTGCGATTTTCTGGGATATAATTGTATAGTTGTAAATACAAAATGTTTTAGTCGTAGCTAGATATGTTGACTGCAGTTGACAGCTCTCGGTTTTTAATGTCATATAATCGGTTAACATATAGCGCATCGCGGCCTTTCGAGGGCATTAAGACATAATCCTTTTCGCTCATCAATTGTCTCTTCGCTTGTAATGATAATTCTTGGTTTAAAATTAGCATCCTTATTCAACGTGAAAATCTACATGCTTGACGCTGAGAGTATGTATTCGTGGTATGTAGTGATGCGATGAATTAATAAGAAATATGTACCCTTATTTCAAATCCGGTGTTTTTTAATAAGATATATTATGAAATTAATTTAGATGCTAATTTTTACGTCTCTTTCTCTTATATATATATACGTATATATACATACACATATATAATACCAACTGTGGCTGACTGCTGGAGGACGAAAAAGCAATACATGCCTGCTATTCTGGACAGACTGTATATAGGTGATTCGCGATAAAGTGAGCACTTTCGAAGACCATCTAGTATAGAACAATAGTTAGGAATGTATTATTTATTGTGACCTGAAACGTTATACTTTGGGTACAGTCCAATCTATACTATACAATTTAGTTTATATTTAAAAGAGAGGGAAACTACAAATTACCATAAAGTAAAAAAGTGGCTAGGGTTAAAGAATGGCAGACTTCACCCCGAACCAGCTATATACAGAATGTAGAATGGTGTAGCGCAAGTGTGAACAGTTGACAGCGGAGAGAGATATTGTTTACACGCGCATGCGAGGCGCCGGTGCCGCTGCTAATGTAAGGCAAACACTGGTCCCGAGACCGCAGATAGTCAGTTGTCTGCCGCCTGTGGCAGGCGATAAGGCCCTAGTCCAACGTCCGCTCCGTCGCCCACAACTCCCCGATATGGCTTTCTTGGTTGTTTCCGCCCCGTGACGTCACCGCCGCCGCTCTAACAGCTTCTGTCAGAGCACCTGACCACCGCCCTTCTCTCCTCGCACCTAGTAACAGCTGACAGCTCTGCTAAGGGTGTTCAAGTGCGATAAAATCATAATTTTATATTTTTATGAAATAGTGTTAGTTTTGTAGACGATACTTGTGAGTTCATTTTACTCTTACGAAACAATTTCATAGTTTTCTCATAACGGTGCGTCAAAGTGAAAATTTGCTTGTTACGCTGCCATGCAAATAGTGAAAATCAACTGACCTACTTAAACAAAATAATTATCTGTGAACTTGCATTCCATGAGCTATGCAATAAAAAACCCACACCGTAATATTTGAATTTTAAAAAAATCGCAAAGGTACAGAAAAAAAGTAGCAAATTAAGTAATTGTTTTAAAAATACAAAACCAGTTAGCGTTATGTTGTAGTATGTCTACAGTAGTCCACCTAGATTTTAATTAATTGTTTTTCTAAATTAAATATTCATAATTTATGTAATTAATCTATTTGATGTACTTTATTAATTTCTCTTGTGATTGATGCCAAATTTAATTTAAAGTCATATTTTACATATTTAAAGTCATAATTTTCAGTACAAGAATTGTCAAATTTTAATAATTTCAATTTTAAATATTTCTTGTAATATTGTTTTGTGTTTATATATTTATCAGTGTGCTATGACGCACGGAAGTTAAAGAAAACCTTGATTACTGTGATCAGTAACTATACTAATATCTTATTTTTTCTTTTCTCTTAGTAAGAAAAATTGTTATATTTTCTCTTTTGCGATTTCCGCAAACGAGTTTTAAGTTAGCGTCACTTCTTCTTGGAAAGCTCCTAGGGCATGTCGTCCCACGGCAGGCTTCTCTGCTGAGACGCCGATCCTGCCGTCATCGTAATTTTAGGGCTCTATTGGAGCGGATCCTAGGTCCAAGAAGTCGTTTTAAAAGTTTGCCAGGTTCAGAAGAGGCAATTTTATGTTAATTTCAATTTAGTTTGGAGTGAACTTGAAGACGACGAGGGATGACGCGTAAGACAGACGCTTACGAGCCTTACTATAAGTTCTATGAACTGTCTTCAGTGTAAACGTCTTAAATTGTATTGCTTTAGACTCCAAAATTGTTTATTAACGTTTCAAAGTGATATGTTAATTTTCTACAGTTTTTGGTAATTAATTGAGGAGAACGTAAGCCTAACCAGAGGTCTGAGATAATTTTAGAAACTTAAATTCTACCGACTGAGCAAATTTAAATGTAATAGCCGTGCATGATTAAATTACAGATTTCTTTTTCTTAATTGAACTTTAACTACAGTTTCTGCAATTATTATTTCATATTTAAGCTTTTGTGAGTGCTGTGAATATGTTTTGTTGTATCTGTTTGAGAGCAGTACTTACTGGTAATTTTCACTGATTTTCTTTACAGTGTAGGGAATAGCACATATCTTCCGCTAAATTAATTTTTATTGTAAATATATTTTTCCTTCTTTGCTATTTCTAATTACGTGTCCTCTGTGTAGATGGTTTTGTCAGTGTTCTGTATTTTACCAGTGTAATATGTTATCACAGAAAAAGCTCACACGCACTACAACACATTCACACATCTACATGCATGTAAAAAGCAAAAAGAGAAAGATTACTATGTTTTCAAATGTTTTATTACGTAGCCCATAGTGTTTTATTTCACTGTCAATTATTTGACGTACGTGAGTCAATTGGTTTTTACTATTTGCATGGCAGCAGAACATGCAAGTTATGACTTTGACGCACTGTTATGAGAAAACTACGCCAGCTAAAATTGTTTCGTAAGAGGAAACTGCACTCACAAGTATCGTCTACAAAACTAGCACTATTTCTCGTAAATATAAAATAAAGACTTCATGGCACTTGAATACCCTTAAGGCGACTCCCTACCTGGCCGTGAAATCTGTTGCAGCGAGCTGCGAGTATTCTTTTTGTGACGAAACTTACTTAACGTACAATACATTTGAATGTCTAGGAAAAGACCTTACACTTCAAACTATGGCGGCTGTATATGTTAAAGAATTCAATACGCTTATTACGAACACGATATTTTAACGGCTCAAAATGCCTAAAAGTGGCTTTTTCAAACTGTTATTTCTGTGAACCGTACTCGAATATCTCAAAAATAGAAGCGGGTGCTTGACTTTGAACCATAATACTTTACACAGATTACATTATATGGTCACCGCATAATGTTTCATGGTTAAGGCCTTGTTGCCGAGTTTTGCAGTGATTCCGAAAATATTTTTTTTATTGCTACCTAATTATCGTATAAAAATTTTGCTCCACAGTTTTGACACTTATATGATATTTTGGTAGAAATTTACTGAACGATTTTTTAGATTTCATCACCCAAAGTACCACGTTTTTTGTCTTGCAAAAATGAAGCAAAAAATATATTTTTTTTTGCTGACGAATGGTACATTATTTTTAAAAACGCATCCACAGTATTGTGCATCGTGTGACTGAACATCGACTCAAATTTTTTCAAAGATTTTGGTTAAAAAGTATTTGAGTTATTGTCACCAGTCTGAAAAAAAAAACTCAGGAACAAGTCCTTAGGATGATACAAGTAAACCACAGCACGCCACTTTAGCGACTTGAGCGTGAAGGAGATATTGTATTACATACGTGCGTCAGCGGCGCTCTCAAGAGGGCGTGATATATATATATATATATATATATATATATATATATATATATATATATATATATAATTCAGCGCTAAAAGCATCCGTTTAGAACTGTAGGTTTCTCGAAGCCAATTTGCAACAATCAAAAACCAGCAATCCCAACCAATAGTTTTTTTTCCAACCTTCTGAGCAAAAATCGTTCTCGAGTAACGTATATCTGAAGAACAATCTCTGACGCCGAAATCTCGTACATATAACTGTAGCGCAAGATATCACGCTTAACAAATGCGTCATTCTGGGTAAACTTTTCCTCATAAAGTTGGTAAATATAATTACCAAGGATTGTTGCGTAGTTTTTATATTCTGACCCTCAAAAAGTTTAGTTCTCAATTGTAGAACTCAGCGCTAATTTATCTACCACGTCCTCTTAAGGGCGCCGTCTACCACGCGCTTAAAATGCGTTGCGTCGTGTTCGTAAACGGTTTTTTGTACGAAACTATTCCACATGTGCCAGTTGTGCCGATATACGAGAAAAAAAAACATATACTTCAAACGACGACGGAAATATATTTTCAAAACATCGCGTCAATTAAACTAATCATTTCGAAGCCCCTCAAAATGGCTAAAAACCAACTTTTCCACCTGTAATGTTTGAAAAATTACCCACGGCATTCCTGCGTAACTACTCTAGAAAGAAACATGCAGTGCACTTTGCTTAAATATTTCCATCAATAAAAATATGGGGTCGCTAATGAAAGTATCAGTCACGTGAGTGATATACGATACCATTGCGCACCGTTTCAGTGTCTTGCGATAGAGGCGACACCGCACCTGATGAGACGTTCAACATCGCCCTTGGTACCGTGCCTTACTCACACAAACACATGGCCAGTTGGCGGGCACCTTAACGCTTCGTCTGTGTTGTGCCTCACATATACCGACGCACTTTATCTAGGGAGCCACCTTAAAGTCCACCGCTCAACGTCGGGGGTCTGTGTGTGAGTGTGTAGAGAGGTGATACGGTCGATATTCACCACCTGAACAATACACTCTCGCCCTTACTAGGCTACACACATTCATGGTATGCGATTTTTCCTCGGAGACCAAATCAATTACAAGGAACAATTACTTTTTATAGATAAGCGCTTAGCGAGGAGATTCTGGGCTTACAATCTGAGGATTCTGGGTTTGATCACCGCTGTCGAGTGGCCAAGCCATCCGCCTCCCCTCAAGGCGGAGATCCGGGTTCGATACCCGGAGGGGTCGGGCCTCGGATTTCTGCGTGTGGGCATCGAGCCGGACGATGCCGCTGGTCGGCGTATTTTCACGGGGATCTCCCGTTTCCCCCGCCCCTTCATTCCGGCACTGCTCCATTCTCACATCATATCACCCCCACCAGCGCTGAGACCACGATGTTAAACGCTGCCCAAAGACTCTCACGCACTCACTCACTTACTCTTAACTTTATTGTGAACTCAGGTGTTAGAATTTCGTGTTAGTGAGCCGAGATTCCGATTTTGTGCACGGCAAGCAGAGATTAGAGTCATCGCACTCCTTGAATGCCACATTTAAATTTAAATCAGAAGCAAATAAGAGCTATCCTCAAACATGCCAGTAAGTGGTATATTCAGTTTTGAATTCTGCGAAGAAAATCGTTGCAATTACAAACTGCCCGCTAATTCCGGGATTAGAGCCATTCGCCGATTTCATTTTTGACGGATTATCTTCTTTTCTATAGGAATCATTGTGCAACGGCTGATTGCATACTTTATAAAGCCTTTCTCCAGTCACTGTTCATCCTGTAGCCTCGTGTAACAATTAACATCCTTATATTTTACGTATAATAGTATCCATTCTGTGAGTGAGAACTTCAGACTGTCGACTGTGAGTGAAACAGAACACAATTTTGTTTTGGTGTTTATTAAAATGTTAAACGTTCTACTAGAACGTTATGCAAATAATTGTCTAACAATGCTATCAGCATAGTGTTATTTACTTTTGGCTATATGTGTGCATTAGAGTGAGAGAGAGAGAGAGAGAGAGAGAGAGAGTTTTGTGTGTGTGTGTGTGTGTGCGCGCACATATTTTTTCTATGAGGGATCAAATTACTTCGACAGGGCTTATAAGATACCTGATTTTTTGAAGTTACAGGAAAACGTTGAAATAGAAGCTCCATGTAAGTAACATGATCATGAAAATGTTGTTTTAATATATGTGGCATTTCATTTGTAAATAATAGTCTATAGCAGGACTGTCGCATTTTATATCATACATAGTTGCAAAGCCATTGCTAAAATTTAAATGTTCATTACATTAATTACTACATACGCATCAGTTCTGCCCAGTTCGACTACCTCAGGTAGAACGCAAATGTCACACATTCAGCCATGCAGTTTTTTGCAAGATTAATTTTTTAAATCCTTAAAGGGCGCAGGTATCACAAAACAGTTTCATATAAATGTTGGGAACTGCTTGTATTATGTAGCCTAATTTTTTCAAAACATAAGTTTCTATCATTTGGGCTGTTATAGACTAAATTAAATGTCCTTAAAGTCAACAATAAGCCAAAATTTATAGAAACTTTTCAAAAAAGTTAGGCTACTTAGTACAAAAATTTTCCATAATTTCTATGTAGCGGTTTTGCGATATCTGCTCCCGTTTATGATTTGAAAAATTAAAATTTTACTAAATGGCCTTAAACTGACGTATTATTAAAAAATTGTGTCTTTCAAATAAATTGACACTCTTCTTGGATAAGCTAAGTGTTGTGTTTCGGTGTTTATAATGGTGTGTCTTACAAAACAGTTTTCAAGTGAGATCACAAGCAACATTCCAATTTATTGGCGTCTGAGAAAGTGCAAGCCAGTGGTAGGTTCTGCAAGACTATCAAATTTTTAGTATATCTCTCGCTCAAGAAATATCTTTCAGTGACTAAATTGCAGAGGTTAATATCATCCACATCATGCGACGAACATCAAGGGGAATTTATCACATAAACTCGTGTATCGTGTTTTTTTTTTGGAAACCCATACTTTACGATAATTCATATAAGTTTTCAATAAATCGTAATTAAGTGCTCCTGCCCGTACTCAGGAACTGTACTGTTGGCGCATAGTAATTAACTAATGACTAGGGACCCTTGTTTTTCGCGAAAAGAATTTTGCCTCACTTTGTTTCCGTGCCTTACGTGCACATCTGCAGTTCGGCTTCGTGGTCAGTGATTGGATATTTTCAATGTCGAGAGCCTTGGGATTCTACCGGCAAATCACAGACGTGTGGTGTTGCAGGAACGTTATTGTAATTGGCTCAGTCAAATGAATAACGGCTCTGCACAAAAACACTCTTGTTAATAGCCATTAAGTTGAGATGCAGGTGTGCACGTACGGCACTGAAACAACACAGTGGGGCAAAAATCTTTTCGCGAAAACTACAGATTATCATCAGCTAATTGATAATTGTTAGAGACATGAAGTATCGCGACTTCATGCGAGACGTTAGATTTCTAACTCCTGTGTATAAGAATGACTTCGTGAGTTGGCCACTGTATATTAAACACTTACTTGAGGACTGTGAACCAATAGAAGACCTGCATGAAAACATCCATTGACCCCCGTGGTACCTTGTCAGATGGACAACTGGCCCTTGGAGCAGCAGCCAGTGTACGAGTAGCTGAAGACAGAATGCGCACACAACTGTGGTGTCCAGCAGGCTGGTCGTCGAACCCGCGAAATTTCCGGGTCACAAATTATTGTTATGAAAATTAAAGGTTCCATATCTGTTATAGAAGAGTCGAGTATGTGGATACAACTAAGAAACCAGGTAAATATTACAAACGTTAACATGATCACTTTTATTGTTCCCTGCCTTCTCTCCTCCAGCGAATTGTTCCTACACTTTACGAAACGTGCTGTATTCAGAAATTTCATTGGTTTCTTACTGATACAGTCTGGGTATTAAACGTTTGTTGAGTTTCCTAATGTTTCTAAAACGTTGCCCTGTCTTACATTTTAACAGAGGCACGAAAAACGCAAGTGTTATCTTAACGTTGTCGATTTTCGTCACGTGCACTGAAATAGCATTCTCTACCAGAATTTGTAATTAACTGCAAATATGTTTTATTGGGCCAATATATGTTATCTTTTGAGACTGTTGAAACATTTACACAGATTTTTAATTACGTGGAAGTTTTCATATTAAAAATAGCAAATATTGCTGCAAAATGGCTGAAAGAAAATGTTTTGCAGTGCTCACTTTGTCGTGAATGTCCTATACTTATATCTGCTAAAAGGTTTATTTGTCGTAGGCGAAAGTTGAATTTATAAAAAAATTACTAACTGAAATCGTACTTCAATTGTATTAATAACCGCTGTAAAATACCGTCTCGCTTTCGTGATTTTTAACAATAGAACAAAATGTATTTTAAATATTCGCGTGTCATGAACACATGAAACCCTATGTTGATCGGCTGGACGATACTGCGTCTACGTGTTCCGCCGTGTAGTACACAAGACTGGTACAACTAAATAGTTTTGAGTCACGATGTTACCTGATGTTTATCAAACACCGGATGACGCCGAAACGTTCGAACAAGTTCGTGCAAAGTTATTTTCACCACAAGTGAGTTCAGTTACTGCAGTTACATGCCTCTTTACTTCAAGTCAGTTCTTTGTAACTCCTCGGTCATTTAGGATGTTCCAGGGGGGAACAATCATAGTTTTATATTTACATAAAACAGTGTTAGTTTTGTACACGGTAATTAGGAGTACGTTATCCTCTCACAAATAAATTTAGCTCAGCCAGTTTTCCCATAACGGCATTTCAAAGTCCAACATTTGCATGATTTTAGTTCATACACCCCCCGAATACCAATCAACATAATGAAACGAAAAAATTTGCAGTAAAAGAACGTGTCACGGGCTAGGATTTTAAGTACATAAAAATCCAATACAAAATAATTTTGTATTTAAAATTAATTTCCTAAAAATTGCCAAAAAAATTTAAAATTTTAGATTTTTTTTTTTTTAAATACGAAACAATGTTTGAATGGGTTTTTATGTGCTTAAAGTCCTGGCCCAGGACATGTGATTCCACTGAGAATTGTTTCGTTTCATTAGGTTAATTAGTTTTCGGGGGGTGAACTAAAAACATTCAAATGTTTACTTTGAAATGCCACTATGGGAAAACTGGCTTAGCTATTTTTTTTTTGTGAGAGGCTAATGTACTCCCAAGTACCGTCTACAAAACTAACATTGTTTTACGCAAATTTAAAATTATGATTTTTTCCTACTTCTTAAGACAGTTCTACACAGAAAAAATTCGTAATTGTATAATCGTACTAAAAACTGGCCAACATTAACACAGTAATTTCCCACAAATAAGTTATTTTTCAGATCCATTGTTTTGGTACAAGCGCCTGTCAACGTAGCGATTTGACTATTTTGGCTACTTACCTTAAGTAAATACCATTCAAACTATATGAATGAAATATTTCAGAACGAAAGTTAATGTATTAAGCTACAGAATGACATATTTTCAATTTCACAAAACGAATTTAAAATTAAATTTTAAAAAATTTTAATTTTACTAAATTTTTGCATATCTTTGAGTACTTGTATTTTTAAAACATAATATTTACGTGAAATCAAAATGGTGTAATTCTGAAACTTAATACATTTATTTTCACTGTAAAGTTGAACAATATTTGCTACAATTATAAAATTAAGAATTCTTCGGTGCAGAGCGTCGTTAAGACAGTAGTAGTCTTTCTCATCTTCCCACCTCTCACTTCCCTTCTGCGCAGCCATATATGCTTCACTTTTGCAAACACACACACACACGCACACACACTTCACCACAGGGTAAAATAATAGCCTTGTAGTTTGCGGTGGTGTCATCATTCGCGTTTCAAACTGACGCCCTAACACCAGGGGTGGAATATCATTTCCGTTCGCGTTTCCATGGTAACGGCATGCCTTTGCAATTTATTTATTGTTGCCTCCCCTGCTGTGCCTACCACCGTGGTAGTATCTAGTCGGAATAACGCTCACTTCCGCATAAATTTGCCGCAAATGAGTAAACGTACTTCTCGTTCCTTTAATACTTGTCGCGTCATGTGCATCAGTTCAATGAACTGAATTGTGGGAGCTGGTATTATCAACTAATACGGCGTATTTTTTTGTTAATTTAGCTATTAGAGATCTCGGTGAACGAGTTCTTATTATAAGATAATAATAGAACATTTTCAAGTCAAATGGTTTTCCAACAAAATTTGTAATGTAAATTTTTAAGTTTTATTAATTTATGATGTTATTGTTTTCAGTACTCCGCGTAAATATTATAAATAACCAAAAATTGTATTCGTCCATTAACGTGTGTGTTTTTTTTTTTCAGACAGGGTTATGCCCGTTTTACTCAAATAAGCCTATATTGAACACCAAAGTATGATTTACGAAATAAAATTAAACATATTTAAACAAAGGAATATATCGTCTAACGTCCATGGTTTACGCCATCAATGCAACTGCATTTCGTTTTGTGGACAATAGTCCCTGCACTTTGAAGACACACATTGAAATGAAAATTTGAAGTGCAATTTTGAACTGAGACTTCAAACTGAGGCTAAGGTTAATTCTACCTCAAGTTAGGAAAATAATCGAATTTGTTATGGACGAGCTTGGCTATCCCGCCGCTTGTAGTGCTGATGTCGGTAAGGGACTTATTTTATGCTGGCGTTTATGGAGATAATTTCGAGTGCAAAACCGAACATTGCCGAAGAAAGAAGTTATATCCATAAACGCCAGCATGAAGTAGTCTTCTTGCCGATATTAGCTTTACTGGCGGCACAAATTGTCTCCTGCAAAACTAATAATAAGATTTCTAATATGTTGTATAATCAACCTTACTGAGACTTTGGACCAAGACTTTGAACTGATACTTTAAACACACACTTTTAACACACTTAGACCACGCGTAGTGAGCCCGTCTAATCTGACCAAATGTGTTAACAGATTGTAATTTCATTGTACTGCCAGTTACGTGTTTATTGTGGTGCCATACCGACCCGTATTCATTGAGATTAATTACTTACGTACACGATTTGCTCATTGGTAAAAAATTATCCTCTTTTTGCACTCATCTTCCTGACATTAATTTTCAGTTATACTTGTTCACCAGGTATAAGCTAACTTTGTTAATGGACCAAGTAAGAATAACAGACGCATATTCTTAGTGTACTTAAACATTGAAGAAGATTACTGACTCACTCTTCGGGCAAACAGTACAACACAGTTACTTTTCAGACTAAATTAGAGTACTGATAACTTAAGTTGCAAAATGAGTGCAGTGCCCGCATCACAACAGCTGCCTTTTGTCACCGAAACAAACATATAGTTTTCCTTTAAATACGTTAATATTTCTTTTGTGTTTTCGGGAAGAAAGTAATGTTCGGGAAAAAGGAGATCCTACGCAACAATCCTTCTTTTCACGATTTTCATAGAGATTATTTGAGGGAATCATCTTTTCGTGAAATAGCAAAGTTCTAATATGTGTTTGGAAAGTAGGCCAATTATCTTGTTTTTTTTTCCGGAAACATAGTAGTTCTATAAATTTGCAAATGGTACAAATTATATTTCTTTGTTTTTTTCTCCTCGGTGTATTGTGTGTTGGTTTTCTTAACTGTTAACAAATAATTGCAAATGTATTTGCGAAATAGCTCTTTGATCACAGTGGTTCCGGTTTGGTTCTGAGTTGCAGTTTTTACCAAAATAAAATATAGCCTAAGAATGTGCTGACAATAGTGAAGGAGATAACTCCAACAATGGTTCTACATAATTTAGCCAAACTGTACGAAACAGTAAAATATTAAGATCAACGGATCATTATGATTCGCGTGGACTTAAAATAAATCATGGAATATCTTGCACTTTGTTTATTCATGTGTTTGTCAAGCATAGATTTCACTTCTTCCACGAATTAGACGAAGTCTACTACTCACTGCCTTCAGCAGAAAAGAACCTGTTGCATACTGTTAGTTTTTCCTGTATCTGGATGGTGATTTTTATCAGTACTTTAACATGTACGGATTAAAGAAAAACAGCACTGTATTTATCTGGACATTTCGTATGGCTGATTTTTCTGATGAAACTCGCAAAATAGTTTCCGAAGAGAGTACTGGACTCTGCTTCAATGTTCCAGTTATACTGAATTTTTGTGCATTGGCCAGTATTGTTTTAAAGTTTATTTGTTCTGTGTCAACGCGCAGTTATGCGTAGTTTACACGAAACTATTATTGTATTTCAAATTAATAATAACTGTTACATTTGTGAGTACACCGAAGAACATCATTCATAAACTATCGCGGTATCAAAAAGGTCTGTTTTGCAGTGATTGTTTCTACTTCCGTTTTTCTTAGCATTTGACATCTTTAAAATTGAATATTTTTTTTAACTTAGTGCATCTTGGTTAGGCTAACAATCCTATCTGCATAAACTTTTGACTTTTGAGTATGAGGAAAATGTTTCTGAAAAAAATTGAGAATGTTTTATGAACATGAGTTTTATCTCTCTCTCTCTCTCTCTCTCTCTCTATATATATATATATATATATATATATATAATATTTATATATATTTATACATATATAGTGTAATTAATATGTGTACATGTATTTAAATTTGTCCGAACTTTTACGGCACTTGTCGCAGAGATCAGTAACTAATTTACGTCATTCTGGAATGGACAAGCAAATTGAGAAAATTCGCGTTAAATTGAATTGTGGAATTTATCACAAGAATTTTACATATAATGCACAGATAATGAAAATCCTTTACTGTTTGCGAAGATAACGAACGAAATGGATTAGATAATGAGCTGAATGGATTATCGTAAAGTGTAGTTGAGTAACCACATAGTGAACAGCAAACAGTAATTGAGAGAATGTTTAGCAATGAAGGTTATCAATAATTTAACTGGTTCGGTAATCGCACTAATTATTTCTGCTTTGCTTTTAACTGCAGTAGGAATTAAGCCGCCACGTTTGAACTAGTCATTTTATTTTTACTGTTCTGCCTTAATGAACAGCATACACTTAATCCGAATCACTAAACATTCATTAGTAACCAGTTGTTTTCGTCGTAACATAAACTAGGTATACCTTGCACCAACATTGGTACCTTCGCACTACGAAAAATGTTAGTTTGTAAGACAAGTGAAGGGAAACTGGATCACGGCTAGTTTTTAACATTTTTAAATTTGATATTCTCAGGTCATGATAAGTAACTTTCACATATTATCGTTGAAAAAATATATTTTCGGCAATGCAGAGTTGCCCATACTGGTGCAAAGTTTACGGAACCTATTTTGTCGATTCTGCTCCATCCGTAATCAACGAAAAACAACTCATTGATTATTCACGGATTGTGCCGTACAGTGCAAGAATAGTATACTTAAACGTGAGTGTTTCTCTGTTTTGTAGGGCAGTCTCTATATTTGATTATGAAGTGTTTTAAGTGTATGATGCATTATGGACACCATTAGTGTGACGTCACACGAAGATGATGATTCCAAACACATAAATTATCAGCACATGTTAAACAATGATCTAATTTAACATTTCTAAGGAAAATTGAGTATGTTCTATAATATTTTTCGAAATAAGTAAAATCATAGAAGTTTTGAATACAGTCTAATAGATAAAATTGCAGCATACTCGGAGTTATTTACGTGTAAGTAGCGACGAGGTAATTTTACATTAAGGTAAACACGCATGTTGTTCTCGTTTAAATAGTACAATTTATATGCAATTCAAAGATGGGCAGTTACCAGTGGCGACTCCAGGTTGAGTTAACAGGAGGGGCCGAGTATATTTTTCTGCCCCAACTATAACCCATAACCCCCTTTAAAGCGGGGAGGGGGGTCCTCCCCCGGAAAAATTTGGATTTCAAGATGCAAAATGGTGCTTTTCAAGCATTTTTCGTGCCTCAGAGCACAATATATCATTGACTGAAAATATATTTTGCTATGAGGAAAGTAGGTTGTGTGAACAATTTTACAGTAACTTCATAAAATATTCTTGAATATCAGAAGGAAATTGTAAGTTACACATTATTAGTTTCATTTACAAGTGGTCGATTGGGAGAGAGACAAAAATTCTTGATGGACCTTACTACTATATAGCCACCCGCATCTTGCGGCACAAGTTAACAAGCGGCAACAATTTTATATTATCACTTGGAAATTTTTTAAATAGCTGAAAGATATTAGCTCACAGAGATGGCCATGATAAGTTACAGAGAAAGAGCGAAATTATTCCCGAGCTAGTAATTTTAGACATAATTTTGAGTAACTATATTTATTCCAAATAATCCAGTACTTGTGTCTATGGGTGGGGGTGATAGAGTTTTGTTACAAGATATTTTTAAAAAGTTGTTGTGTCCACACTGCAAGGAAATAAATTTATGTCAAACGATATTATCATAGTCTTCAACAATTCCATTTACAAACAACACACACAACACAAGGGTCTACATCTCATAGCTACACATATCACTGTTTCGAAGTAAAATCAATATGCGACCTATTGTTCCACACTCCTCTATATATAAGAAAGTATATTCTGTGACCCATCTCCACAGCCCGTTGACAAACACAGATCACTAAAACAGTATTCTCCTACGCGGCACATAGTAACACAGAACAAACATTATATTAAAGTGATATTCTCCGCGGCCCATACTTTGCCAATTTTTGTACACAGTCGTTTAGATTCACTTGTCTGCATATCTTTGCTTCAACTGACATGATTAAAATAGCTTCAAGTCTGTCCTGGTTTACTTTACTTCTTATCTTCGACTTGATATTGTCTAACTTTGAGAATGATCTCTCAGCTTCAGCAGATGTGATGGGTATAGATAGATAATCCTTAAGAGGGCGTGGTACATAATTCAACGCTAAGAGCGAATAACTGTAGGAGCCAATTTGCGAAAATCAAACAATAGCAATCCTAGACAATAGTTTTAGCTAACATTTTAAACAAAACTGTTTCCAGTGTTACGAACTTCTGAAGCACAATCTCTGACGCCGGAACCTCGAGCGTTTCGGAAGAGATCACGCGTAACGAAATAGTAATTTTGGATAAATATTTACTCATAAAGTTGGCAAATACCATTATCTAGGATTGTCATTGAGCATTTTATCCATTTTGGCTTCGAAAAAAGCGTAGCAATCAATTGATGTTTTCAGCGTTTATTTATCTACCACGCACTCTTAAGAATCTTCTTTCACTATTTAATATTTACCACTTTCTAGTGTCTTAAAGTTCTCTACAAGGCCTGAAATAGTTTGACCATTAATGGACTGTCATTATGTAACAGGCTCATCTCGCCAAGAAGCCTATGCGAGCTGACCCTACAAAATTTAGACAGAATGCTGATGTTCGAGTCTCTCTCTTTTCTTTGGATAATGTTTCACTATATGCATTCAGCAATGCAATCACCTTCTGATTAAATCGCTTTTCGATGCCATTCTGTACATAATTCAAAACTTCTATTAAAGATCTTTTCTTCGATCTTTGTACGTGAACGTGTATTGTGTTTCTGGGTGATCATCTAATCTCTCTAATCTCTTCGCCTCGTCTCGCCAACCCCTCCCTGACGACCGGTGAGCAGGCGGGGGAGGGGCGGCATGACGCAGTATGCCGGGAAGGTCGGAAGGGGAATCCCTTGTTATGACACACACTCATTCTTGCAGAAAGCTTTTGCTTTTTACAGGTGTCATGTAGTGTAAGCTGCAAGTTACAATAGTCAATATTAAAACATTGAAATATGTTTTCCTTTATATCTTCCAACCAGAAAATCCCGCTCTTCAGAACAAACAGGAAGGGCCATGGCCCCTGGGCCTTCCCTGTGGAGCCGCCACAGGCAGTTACAAAAAGAAAGAAATTAAGTCAACTGGTAACTAATACCTACGTTATATTTCAATGCTAAACTTTCAAAACAAACATTCGTTTGGAACCAGTGCTCTCGTGTGACGTCACAACTAATGGTGTCCATTGCGATGGTCCTGTAAATTAGTTGGCTAATATTTCGCTTGCTGTACTTGATGGTGTTGTTTCTAAAAATAACAATTGCTGCGATGTGGCGCAACGGTAAAACGTTGGACTCGTATCGTATGTAGAGGGTCCTGGGTTAGATTTTAGGCTCCGGCCATCTAGATTTCGGCTTCCCATGGTTTCCCGAAGTTGCGTCAGGCAAGGCATGGTTTCTTAACACAAGCCATGGCCGTTTTCCCTTCAAGATCCTGTCCTTGTGTACATTTGTGTACAACCGTCTCTAATGACCACACTCTATCACGTCTTTAGGTCTGACATTTTATTTGCAAAAAGATAAGTACAACCAGTGTTACAACTCGAAAGTATGTTGGGTCTACTGCCTGTCATCGTGATTTTCTCTACGTCGAGTAGAGAGCTGCCTACACACGCCACTGTTGCCAACTCGTCTCAGCACGCATGTCACCGTCCTTCAGCAGACCGTCGACAGAGGTCTCTTGCGACCAGGAGGTCCCTAACCCCCGCACCTCATATGTACTCGCTGCACCGCGACGATGAGGCACCAGGTCGCCACGAGGGACGTCGACCCACGTGTTGGAACAACCCCTGCCATGAACAGCTCGCCTTCCACTCAGTTCACGACACTACGAGCTGGCGCAGTGTCCTCTGTTATAAAATTTATCCCGCGCACTTTCGGAAAGCAACGATGGAAAATCATCCAGGAATCTTCTTAAAATTTGAAACAGTCCTTTTTTTTTTTATCAGTAACGGGTACCCCGTAAGTTTGTCTAAGCCAACCTTTCATCATAATATTTTATCATTATATTAATAAGTTTTGCATTTGGAAATGTACGATTCTAAACATTACTCTATTCCAAATACATTTGAACTCATACACCCAGTTACACACGACAATAATGGTAAATTATTCGTAGACTGATCTAGCGAAGATCATTTCCGAAGACTGATTTTACGAAAAGCGTTGTGCAACAATATAGTCACATTCAGGATGAACCGGATACAATCCCTGGTCTGGTCATTTTGATTTCTGTTTTACATGACTTTCCAAAATCAAGGTAAATACTGCGATTCTTCTGTAACATATTTCTACCAACTATATTATACTTAATTTACAACTTGTTGAAAATTCAGGATAATTCATACTCGGTACTTTGAGAATAGATGATAGACCTCGGATATAGATAACGCTCTTCACAGGCTAATGCTAATTGGCTGCTGCTGATAAGCCGTACCTTTATAACTGGTTACTGCTTGTCTCATGGACCAATAGAATTATTACGTTCACTTGGCAAAGTAAGTACACAGAATATATGTATACTGCTCAGACCGAAAACGTCTTCTGCTCAAACACTCTGAACTAAAATATAATGTGAATGTTTAAAGGGTTTAAACAGGCAATGGCTTCACCCCCTTACACTCTTTCCAGTGCCTAATTCTCTGAACCACAGTTGGCTCCATCTCTAATGACCTCGCTAAGTTCTATCACCTCGTATAGTTCGTCGGCGAACTATAAACTGCCGCGAAAGTTCTGGTATAGAGATCCGTGATCCTGTACGAAGCAAGTAAATGAACCTTCGCCACGAAATCCTAGTATTTTTAAATTTTACTGATGTTAACATATCACTTACCATAGAACGTTGACGTGTTTGACATTCATGAGCTGCAAGTATTTGCTCCACCCTTGGTAAATGCGGAAGCTGAGTGTATACCTAAAATAAAGCTTATATAATGTCATAGAATTCTCTGAACTTAACTGTAACTGGACGGACTGTGGCAGCCATATATTAGGATGAATGTCATGATCCCAGAAAAGTTATTACAATTCGGGATTGTATCTTTAAAAATTAAGCACACAGAGGCCTATAAATTTTGTCGTCTCAGTTAATACTCACTTTAAGTTGTACTCTACATGTAATGGCAATGTATTCGGACTGAAACTAACGTGCCAAAGTCGGCCAGTGACCAAAGAAACGCTGCGGATGTACACGTTATGTAGTTTGTGCAGAAAATTATTCTGAGAAAAACGTGTGTCTCTACAGTAGATATTACCTTGATAATGAGTTTTCAGGAAGCATACGCAGATGTGTCAGTAAGTAGCAGAATTTATGGCTGCTAACTTTTGGCTCTAGCTACGCATGAATCATAATTCACACACCGTATGGTTATACTTTACTTGAGTATAGGTGACCGCCGCGTCTCCCAGAGGTGCCAGAAGTTCATTTATTCTTTTATTTACAGTTGTTTCTTCGGCACTGTGCATGGCAAAGCGAAGTATACATATTTTAGCGTTGCTACGTGATTACCTGATATCGTATTTAGTTTTTCCCATAGCCTTGACCTTACCCCAGCAGAACACATTATCTAAGGTTCTATAAACTATCCACGTGCTTTCGTCATGGAATATCTAAATGCAAGGTGAATTCTTCTGGAGTGCCAGCGTTTCAAATAAAATTCCCCAAAAATGTGCCAATATTGCCTCGGTGGAAATGAATGTTGCTACTTAAACAAAGCCTAGGTGACGTATACAAAATTGAAGATATTCTGCAGAGCAGGAGCGGCTAAATACGTTGGAGATGAAAACGAAAGTACTCACAGCAAATAGACTGTTGGCAAGGATCTCTAAGATTCTCAATTGCTGGAAACCGTAGTTCGCAACCATCCAAGAATTATGCTATTTTATTTTAGTATGATTTATAAGAGGTCGGTGACTGATATTTAACCTTCAAAGAGCATAACTTTCTGAAAAAAATATTTATAAAGTTGAAACCCCCCGTTCCGTCAGGTCTCGGGTGGTAACTACGCTGCCTCTCTCTGTTTTAAGTAGGGAGACTACTTGGTTAACCCTAATAAACATTATGTTCATTGTAACAATTAAAAAAAGGGGGAATCATTCTTTTCACACATTTTTGGAAAGATACTGTTCGATTACTTTAATATTTCTTTACTTCTTTCTGAATTACACCATACAACATGACGCTGGGGAGGACGTTGGAAGTTAATGTCTGCGCCTTACGCACTAGAAAAATATTCACAAATCACTCTAAAAGTTAATACCGGTGCCAGACAGTCATGTGCACTATTCTATGGTGACATCTCATACCTTGGTCAACGGAGTTCCCAGTCCAATGCCCCCGTAGTCTTGATGAATATACGTGGCGCGTTCCTTGCGGCTCGTGAAAAGTACGACGGTGGCTCTTCGTCGGTGGACGGGTGTCCTCGGGGGATCCTTAAGGGCCAAGCACCTTAGCTCCTTACTAGCAGCGCAGTCTTCTAGCTGGCTCTCCTTAAACACGTGCCAGACAATACAATGTTATAGTAGAGCTATGCATTCGGCCAACCCAGCCGAAACATCTGCATTCCACATTAGCTCTACATCCCACACTGTCCCGCTGGTTAGTTTCAAAATCACTCCTCGAGGCTTGCTCGACCACCTCGGCCCAACCGCCTCAGTCTTCGTCGAACGTCAGTCTCTCTCCTTCCTCGGCACTCGGCTCTCTCTGCCTGTCCCTCGCGCACCAGCGCTGCGATCGCAACCTCAGCTGACCATACTTCAAAAACAACGCCACCCCGCGGTAACATTACAAAACATATAATAATACAATTACGAGACAAGTATCCATAAATAAAATTACAAAAACGCATCACCAAAACACAATATTTGTCTCAAAGTAATACTTTTTTTACAGCAAGAATTTAAACTCGCAGTGATTTAACCAAATAAGTAAAAAAAAAAAAAAAAAAAAAAGCTTTGGGACAGCTGAAAATGTAGAATGAAAACGTAACAGTACAAGCACGAAACAAGGGAAAATTTAATTACGGATGGGCAGCGTACTGCTCGGGTTTTTGTGAGACACAGAGACTGGAGCTAGTAGCTGATCCCCAGGAGTACAGGCGACCCGCCTTGCGTGACTGCCGCGCCGGGTGCGTGCCGCTGCAGTAATGGGGAGTGTGGCGAGCCGTGTCCCATGTCTCCAGCACTCTCGTCGCCTGTGAGTAGATTACCGACTTCCTGTATGTGCAGTTCGTTGACCACCGCAACTCCATGCCGTACTTTGTATTTGCGCATTTCCTGATTGCTCGGTCTCCGCTCAGAATAATCAAAGAGTCGCATTTAAGTGCACTATAGCATTGTTTTGAGATTACCAAACCTAGCAATCATCTTTGTGATTACTAAGCTTTACTAGCTACGTTACGTGACCTATTTAATATATTTGTGATTCGGTTTGGTTGATATTAACTGCTTGTATGTATATTTATGTAGAGTTTACAGCAGTTTATTTCTAAAAAGATAATAATAAAGGTTATTCGGCGCTTACAAAATACCCTAAATTTGAATTATTTACTAGAGAGTAAATTAATAAATATATATCCATGTACAAAAATAACTGCAATCGGGTAGGGTATTGTATTAAGAGGGCATGGTAGATGAATAAGAGCTGAATTCTTCAACTGAGATCTACACGTTTTTGAAAGGCAATATAGAAAAACTGCAAAACAGGAAACATGTACGAGATTTCGGTTTCAGAGATTGTTCTTCAGATATACGTTAATCGAGAAAAAATTTTTACTCAGTAAGTTAGCAGTAACTATTGTCTAAGATTTCAGTTTTTTTTTTTTAATTGGCTTTGAGAAACCTACAATTCTGAACAGACACTTTTAGCGCTGAATTATATACAATGCACTCTTAAGAGGCCATGCCAGCATTCGCCCTGCATGCATCGATAGAATTAATGCTGTGTTAACTACATACACGCTTTTAAAAATTTAAAAGTTTGTAAAAAGAATGTCTCCCAAAACTCTTGTGATATTAGCAGACATAAAACTGAATATGATATAAGAAAACAATGATCGTAAATGCCTTACGAAACCCCAGCAGAAACGGAACAGGAACTGGTTGGCAGTGTCCTTGCTGCTGTCTCGATCATACACCAGAGTGACAATATTTCACACTTGTATTGACATTTGTGCTTACCACTTTGATCAATTTACCATACGTTTCACTGGTTGCTATGAGGTGTACTTTGCTCACTAAAATAAAATTGCATTTACGATCATTGATTCCATATCTCTAAATTCTCACCTCAGGACCGTCTTATAATCTGTTAAGTTTTGATGATTAGAGTTAGAGAAATTTACTTGTGTAAATGTTTACTAAGCTTGTTGGTAAATATTTTGCAGTTATGTATTTTATATTAGGTTAAATTTATAAATGGCAACGTTCGTTTGGTTTCTACAATGAGAAATATGGTAATTTAAAAATTCGAAATTTAGGTGTTCATGAATGACGTCTGCATCACAAATTTCTCTCCCATTTTTGTGGTTTACACAAAATAGACATTTTTCTGACTTTGCAAGTTTCAATCCAGTATACTGGCAAGCATTCTTCCATTCGGCGAATCGCCTGAACGTGACTTTAATACGAACTGACCCTATATTCTAGCCAGACAATAAATATTAAATTACGATACAAGCCTAATATAACACTGAAGTTTCTGTAATGAAAATTTGGCAGTTAAAACTGATTCCGAAAACGGAAAAATTTTATTGCTTTAATAACTTTTATATTTGTACGAAACATTGTTCATTTTGATGACATACATTGTAACTGTTTTTCACTGTAATGAAAAATTTTAAGCCTTCGTAGTTTTTGTAGTAGATGTCTAAGTCCATGTTTGCAAAAAAAAAATATTTTATCAATTAAAAGAAAACCAACTGACTTGCCGAACTGAAATAATTCACTCTGAATAACAATGTTGTAGGCTACCAGGTCTCTTATACAAAAGACAAAAATTAAAATTTTTGTATTATTTTTAAAAGTTCTTGATTATTTCATTTTAATTAAAAATTCAGCATGTTTTAAAACAAAAATTTTAGATATTTGGTTTTTGTATAGAAGACATTGTAGCCTACGAGATCTTTATTCGGTGTGAATTATTTCAGGTCCGTCAGTCAGTCGGATTTCCTGTAATGCATACAACCGTTTTAAGCAGATTTGGATTTTGAGATGGAAGCTATGAAACTATGAAAGTTAAAAAAAAATTTCACTACAGTAAAATATAATGTCAATGTATGTCTACAAAACAAACCATATCTTCTTCCAACATAAAAATACTTACATAACGTTTGCACTCGCTGGGGTAAATTAAAGTGTCCTGGCCCTTGGTCTATTAATTCAATAAAACTGTCGGCAAACCTTCTAAACCAGTTTCACTCCCCAGAATATACAAAGAAACAGATATAGTAAACTGGAAACTAGTCGTAGGTCGAGTGACGATTCTTAAACGCTATAGTAAATAAACACTGTGTAGGAACGTGGAAGGGTTTCTCGAACAAACCCATTTTTTTACACCGCACATCACGTGGCGTCATAGCCATGCGAAACACCTAACGCTTTTTAATTGGTAAATTTTTTTTTGCGGAAGTTTTGACAATATTTTAAGGCTTTCTGTCACATTACGAAAGACAACTTCTTAACAATACCAGGACATTTTTAAAATACGTTTCATCGTAATGTTTACCGTATGTATTATAATGTTTATTTAAACTCCAAACGTGAGAAAATTCCATAACATAATTAAGGAGCTGAGAGCAAAAATATGGTAAGAAACGCAGTGCACACTTTGAATTATTGCTGTTAAAATATAACATTTTATTGTTAATTAAAAAAAACTATAGCCAGTGCCACTTGTGACTTGTGCATACCCAAATTTTACGAACAAACGTAGACGTTATTCGGCTTGTTAAAATTGCACTTTACTCATATTTCACTCAGATGTCACTTACTTGATTTTTCATCTCAGCAAACTTAACTTTTGACTCAACTGCGTCGAGATATTAACTTGTAGCTGTTTTAACATAACGTTTTATTTCAAAATTTAAAAGTGAAATATAGAAGAAACATGATATATATTTTACAATAGAACTTTTCAAACTATTCTGTTTACGTGGACACATGTTGAGTTGTTAAGTGGCATGTTAGTTAAGTAATATTTTTTTTATTTGTATGAAAAATTATTCCCATTTGAAAGCTGTATGCTTTCTTTTCAGTCTATCGTAAATTTTTTAAAATAATTTTTAACATTTGAACAAATATGAACCGTGGGTTTTGAGACGATGCAACTTTTTATACACACGTGTCGCGGAGGTCGAGTTAAAAAAGGTCCACGCCCTCAAGAAGTATTTTAATGAATTAGTGAAAAGCTATCGGTCAGCGTTTATCAGCGACATTTTCGTGTGGCGAATGGGGAGGTAGGTTATCAGAGATGAGTAGGATGAGGAAAATAGAAGGGGTGGGGGAAACGCGAAATCCGTGAGAAAACACGCCGACCAACAGTATCGTTCGGGCACGATTCCCACATGCGAAAATCCGAGTCGACTCCGCCGGAAATCAAACCCGGATCCCTTTGAGTGAGCGAGTGCCAATCGCAGCCTTAGAAGAGGACGAGGGAAGTATTATATAATTATAAAAGCCGAGAGCCTACGTTTTTCGCAATTAAACATATACAAAAGAGTCATGAGAAGGTGTGTTAATTACTGTGTTCTCAAGACGACATATCACAACTGGGTCGAGCGTATGTGTGTATGTATTCACACACAGTGTTGCTTCTTGGCAAGTGCTGGTCACGTGATGTGAAGCTCGCAGCACGCAGGACTGCTGGACACTGGAGTCTGGAGGACACGGCGTTTATCCTCCACGACAGACCCTCGGGTTTTATAACCCCGCCTCCTGGAACTGATAACCCGAGCTGAGAAGTGCGCACCGTCACGTCATCCCTGCGAACACCAATTTCGAACCATAAATTCCTCATAAACCCGAATGCAGTATCGATTCTAGTCTCACCCTCTTTGAACAATTTCGCGCGTCGTTGGGTGGAGCGCCGGCGAGGCGTCTGCCTTCGTTTGACGACAGTTCCGTTCCAACCTCGCACATCGGCATTTAATAAAACTTCTGTCCTCCGGGTCCGTCCACCCTTTCCTCGGTTTTCCGAAGGGCTGCGGCGGTGTTATGGTCAGACCTCTCACCTCTCCCCACTACGATCTTAGTTCGATTCCCCGAGATGTCGGACCGGGTTTTCGCAAGGTTGGACCATGCCGCTGGTTGCCGGGTTTTCTCGGGGATCTCCTATTTTCCCCACCCCTTCCATTCTGGCTTTGCCCATTACGTAACATCACCCCCTCCCTTTTTTCCCTCCAAATGTTAATATCACTTCACTCTCTCGCATTCTGTCCGCTTATCCTGATTTAAGTTATCCGGGGTTTACTGAAATAGCTCCAGGAGAATGCTAGGGTGGTTTATTCATTAAGTCATTTGTTCTTAGTCATAAAAATACTTTGAAAAAGTGTACTAAATAATTATGTAACTGTGCACATTTGTTACAACAGTTACTTGACTTACGCATACAGACGTATTTCTTAAACGTTCTCTTTAACAAAAATCTCAAACTTGTTATTGGACTTTCAAAGCGTACATTCAGACCCAACTTGCGCGGTGGCGCAACGGTAACATGTTGAACTCGCATTCTAGAGGACCCAAGTTTAAATCCCGGCTCCGGCCATCCTGATTTCGATTTCTCATGGTTTCCTGAAATAGCTCCAAGCGAATGCTAGAATGGTTCCTTAACATAGGCCACTGCCGACTCCTTTTACAGTTCCTGTCCTTGTGTAGCATTGTGTGTAACCGTCTGTATTGACCTCGATGTAGACGAGACGCAAAGCTCCATAAAAACTCATTTAAGACCCAAGACTGAAATCATGCAATTTGTTCATTTAAATATTCTCAAACAAATCACGTTCAGTTTATGTGAGTCATGTGAGGCTAATAGAATAAGGGCTTGTAACAATATGATACACAGTCGTAAAGTTGCTTGTGTGTGATACTCGTAATGTGACCATCTCAAACCTGTACTTAGAATTCGGTTAATACAGGTCGTACGAGATAAAGTGATTACTAATAATTTAACCTTTGAAAATATCACTAGACGTTACTGCATTTAATTCAACATTAGCTCAAGTTGCCATACTGCTTGAATGGCTGGCAGCGAAATTACACAATGTAGTTTCGTATGTTTACCTATTTCAATTCAACAGTAATGAAAATAATCAACCTAACTCGACATAATTGTATTTTATGTAACTATCTTTTTTTTATCAAATTGTATCGATTCATAATGACTGCACAATTCATCTTACACGCGCTAACATCAAGTGACGTGTCCAGAGAGGTTAGATATTTCCCGTCGTTAGCCGTCACGTGCGGAAATATACAAATTGGCTGAAAATAGAACTTTATCAGGGCTTTTTTGAGTACTCACTTTATCCCGAACCGCCTGTATATAACTTACTACATGGTCGTTTGATGAAAATGAATATTATAATAACATGCAATGCTATTATGCAGTGTTACGTTACTGAAAATCATTCTTATGTTTTACATTGTCACTTTAAAAGTTTTGAGATAACTTTTAACATGTCGGAACCTCTTGCAGGCATACGTTGAATATTTTATTCAGTCTCTAAACGTGTAATTCCGAACATGTCGAATTGCAACAAGCTAATAAACTATAACTCTTCACTTAAGCACATGTGCATTACTAAATCCAAGGAAGTGTCTAGTAATTTATTAGATTTGATAGTTCTTGCAGTTTTTCGTTATTCTTCAATTTGAATTGTACGATAAAAACCCTACGTAATCAGGTCCCATTTAAAAATAAGGAGAATTTTGAAAATATGACTTCGGGTTAAGACCAAACTGTTTACACATCAAGACCTCCTTTCCAGCTAGCCAATCACATACGGCCTGGCCGTTTATTTAACAAGACTTGGTGTTTTCTAAATTTGTTCAATATTATAATATAAAAGGTCACTTAATCTGTAAGACCAAGCGTGAGTCTATATTTGGCAATATGACGTTGAAATACCGTAATTTAATCAAAACTTATATCGATATAAATATCAAGTTCAATAATTCATCTTGCGAAAACTTACAAGTAATTTGTTAATGTGATGATGTCTGAACACTAAACTGCATTTCTGAGAAGTATTTTAAAGAAAGGACGTGAAAATAGTATTAACAAAATAGTTTTTATAACACTGTACTAGCAGAACCCGGCAGATGCTGTCCTGCCAGAGTATATATAAAAATAGACCTTAGAGAATTGCAAACCCCCTCCCTCCCATTCCCTATACGCCATAAAGGAAAGTTAGGTATAGAAGTTGATGCACTCCACTGCCACCTATTGGCGAGTTATAGTAAAATGGATATCGTTAAAAAATTCTCCGTGTTTTCCGTACACAAATATCAATGTATACCAATTTTCATGGCGATCGGTTGAACTGCATAGAAGTTGATGCGCCTCAAATGTGCCAACGTCAAACGGTATCGGAGTTTATTGATCTCATATAAACATCTATATATGTATAAATGAATCCCCATTTCCCTTGGTAACGCCATCACGCGTGAACGAAATGACCGATTTCACTTTTTTTTTTGTTGTGTTTGTTATTGTCAGGAGAAGGTTCTTATTAAAAAAAAATTAAAAATTGCGTGGAAAATTAGAAAAATTAAGAAACCATATTATTTCTAATTTAACCTTAGCGCTTTGGACGATATAAACATTTGACAGAAAGGATGTAAAAAATCTGAATATCGTTTAAAACAAATGCTTCGATCGAAGTTATTCTATTGATAAAAAATAAATAAAGGAAACTGAATTTCTTAGTGTACATCACGGTTAGTTCAGAGCCATTACGCCTTGAGGATGCTATAATTTCGTCAAATGCTAAACAAGTACAAACATTGTTTTCCATAATGTTGTCTACATGCTTCCTGTCGTAACGATGACTATTGAAATCGAATTGTTGCAATTAATAAAAAAAGTGTGTTTATTATTCTAATTCTTAATTATATACAATATTCTTAGTATATAAATAGTTTTGTTGGTATTTCGACGCGGGAACAGGCGACATATAATTGGCCATGTGAAAAACGTGGATTTTCAAGAAAACAAACATTTAGCGGCTGCCCTTGAGGTTTATTTCTCGACATTAATTATAACAATTCGATTTCAATAGTCATCGTTAAGACAGGACAACGTCTGTCGGGTCAGCTAGTACATACATAAATACATTCACACATACGCACGTGCATACACACACATACGCACGTACATACACACACATACGCACGTACATACACACACATACATACACACAGACACACACATATATACACATAGACACACACATACAGTCCAAAAACAAACACACAATAAGCAAACCACACGAATCCTGGGCTAAATTGGAGACGAAAATGTAAGTGGCAAAATGTACGACGACATTTTACATGCGTAATGTGGCAACACTTCACGAAGATAGTCCTCTCTTGCGCTTCACGACCAGGTGTTATTTCATATAGGCCTACGTTACATCAAATAATCATAGAATCATGTTTGGACTGCTCAGGATTTTCACCTGGACCAATAATATGCAGGTAAGTAAGATAAATAAGGTATCTGAGTAGCGCAAGAGGGGAGTATGTACAGTGCTATGTTGCCTGCCACACTGAACATATAAAATGCCAAAGTGCAGTACGTTTGCCACTATTTTCGTATACAATTTATCCCAGGATTCGTGTTGAGTTCTTATTATGAGTTTGTTTCTGGACTGTATGTGTGTGACTGTGTGTATGTATGTGTGTGTGTATATATATATATATATATATATATATATATATATATATATATATATATATATATGGCTCTTTAAAAATCAGTAATATGAGCTAAGCAGAGGATGGAAAATGCTCGATTTACTACAAACTCTCAATATTTCATGCGTTATTAGTGTGAATCATTAAATAATGTTTTGTTGCCTTTTTCGTTTAATGATGAGCATTAATATTTGTTGTTTGAATGAACAAGTTTTAAAATTAAATTTGTGTGAGTTACACTGTACTCTTACATGCAGCATTTCCAAGTGCTGTGACATAAACTATTTTTAATTAAAAACAAAACTGTATGAGCGTAGTTTCATAATATTCTGCGCGTAAGTTATACGCTGATGAGAAGAAACTAAGAGTGTCATGGTAGTTAAAGCAAAGAAAAATCTGTTAGACGTTATGTTTCCTTAAAAGACAACACTTTAATAAAATAAAAAATACATTCGATCTGAGGAGCCACGCCATAATAAAGTTGCGTAAATGTTTAGTATCGTCGTTTGAGGCGAATGCAGAAAGTTATCACGTTACTGACTGACATTGCAACTATGGTCTCATTGAAATTCCAGAAAACTATGTAGGCTACCATCCGAACTGGAAAACAATATTAATTTTAATTTGTCAGCCATCATTCTGGCAGCAGGCTGCGGCATCGCTCTTTTTTCTGTTCTTCTTTGCAGGGTTGTGTAAATATACATTGAGTTTACGACCATTTCAATTTATTTTGTCAGTACTTTCGTGTAAACTCACCCACTCGCGTTTTAGTTTTGGACAGTTTATCGGCCTTGTTGAAAACTTGTTCTGGCACTCTCAAAAGCAGCTAGGAAATGTGAAACGTTCGTAAAATATTGCCTGGGCTGCTTGTCCCTAACTCATAAGGATGTTATGAACGACTTCTGTCGTCTCTGTTGAAATATTTTCCCGCAACTTCTGTCTCATGAAAAACAACAGATTTCACGCCACTTGGCGTTACCGGAGTCGTTGAACTGTGGCGGTGTGGTCGCCATGTGACTGCCTATTGGTTGAGGGGAGGTTTTTGGGTGGGGGAGAGGAGAAGAATTGATTGGTCCTTCCACACTTCCCCAACGTCCTCCGCGGATGCTGTGAGACGGAGTCTCATAAATATGTAGCGTGACGTCATCTGGCGGTGACCGCGCTTGTTTGCAGCCACGCTGCTGGGTTTGTTTTGTCGCGCGGGGGAAGAACACGCTTACCACGGCTTGGCCGTCGTGTCAGACACTTCCTTCTTCCGCTCAGCCCGGGAATGTGCATATAGTAACCTGGCTTCACTGTTCCGGTTATTTCAGGAACAAACTTTCCAACCCAGACATGTGCACCTTACCCAGTTTTACAATAAAACAAAAATAACTGATATGTTTGTGCAGTGGTCGGTATATAATCAGCAGGTACTACAGGGGCTTAAAATTACGTGTTTCTTATACAAAATTACTTCAAAACATCACATTAACATATAAATACTTGTTCAGGGACAAAAATAGAAATCTGTCACGTTTGATATAAAAATAGTATTATTATCTACCATTGAAATTTTTTCATGTGTTTAGTCCTTTATGTCACTGTTGGGATATTAACGAAAATAAATTACCGTAAGTTTATTATTGTACGTACGTCCTTTTTTAATGTCAAGTAATTGTTACGAACACGAAATATGTAATTAAACAAAACATAGCCATGTCTAGTTGTGGCTATATCTGTATTTGAAGGTTCGTTCCTCATTTGCCACTCGCATTTGGCCAATGTCACTGTTTTAAATAGTTCTAATCCACCGAATAGTTCAATATATTCGTTACTAAAAGTGTTTCTTTCTCCACCTCATTCATGCTTAAATTATACGGTTGATATATGTGTGTACAGTACATATGCATGCCTATACAAGACGATTTTTAAGTAACTGTCAAAAAAGTTGGGGCGAAACTTTCACGCGGCACGTTCGTAGTGGTTGTGGCACCAATAAGTCCGTTGGAGTTTTGTGCCTGTGGTTATGAAAATTATTACATGTCGCTGCCCGTCCAGTGATAAGTACGATCTCTCTGGGATGTGTCGGGGGGGGGGGGGGGGGGGGGAGGGATATGTCATGCAATCTCACTTTTAAACAGCATCAGATTTTATATGAATTTCTCAATGACCATGTTGGCCAAATATTCGCGTTAATGTAGCAACAGGTGTAGGAACGTGGTCTTTTTTCATTTTCAAAGAGGCCAAAATCTGCTATCTCATAAATAAATAAATAAATAAATAAATAAATATATATATATATATATATATATATATATATACACATACATACACGTAATTAGAATTTAAAACGAGACATGTGAAACTCTTACTTAATTTCTCATATCACTTTTGTACAAAGCAAACATATTTTAATTAAATGGAACCTATTAAACAATATTACTCACTGGAAGCCTGATTTTGTGTTTAAGATAAAAGTTCATTTTTCCAAACACATGTCAGTTACGATATTTCGATTGACAATCGTTTTACGTTTCCAGTTACGTCGAGAAGCCAGTGCGAATAACGGAATCCCTCGGAAAGTATCACATAGTTGCCTAAATGATTATAATAAATTTAGAAACTGGGAGTGACGATCGCATAATCTGTTGGTCAACTGAAAAACGCAGAACTTCAAACGGAATCTCGCTTTAGAAGTCAGATATGGTGGTTTTTCTAGACCAGTCCATACCGTGACTTCAAACTGGAGCACCGAGTCGGTATGCAAATACTTTGAAGGCCGTTACTATCAGGAGTTTCTCCCCGTCTTAAATCTTTCTGTTCGTAACTATGCGACCTGCAGCCTAATGCGGTTAATTCTCTTCGTGTGACATCGACATTTACCTCAAATGGTTATACGCTTCAATAGCACGAAAAATTAACTCATTTTCTTGTAATTCCTTCTTCTCTATCCGAACTATTAAATTACATAGTTTCAGACCTTTAAGAGTTAGTATTTATTAATTATGTCGGACTTATAAATTAATATGTGGTGCAAATGGAAAGCTCAGATAGGGTATGCAAAACCATGCTGATTAATCACCTTTAATGCAGCTTATTGAAATAGAACACATTCCAATATGAGGGTGATTCAAGCATTGCAAATTCTAAAAATGATTAATTTAGAAAATTTCACAAACCAAGTCTATTGTGTGGCTTGTTTTGTACTTTTTCCGCAGTTCTGAGTCGTTATCAACGAAAATAATGGCTCCTGGATTATAGGCTTTTAGTTACGTTTTTCAGACCTCATAAAATCGTACTACAAGCAAGTAGTATTAAATATAATATACTATCATATACCAGCATCTCCGAACACGAGCATGCGTCCTCCAAAGTAATCATGTTTTGCAATATATTCAAGTATATGCAGTTTTCGGCCTATACTTTTTTTTTCGTGCGCCTACAGTTGCTGAAATTCTTTATTTGGGCGTGTTAAGAGAATGGTTGGGTCCTCAGAATGAACAGAAGGGGGAAGACTTTGTTTTCCAGCAGGATGCTGCAACACCCCATTAGGCGCTTATGAAAATTCACTAGGGTAGGGTAGATCAGCCAAATTTCAAGTTTTAGGCGTTTGATATTTCACCCCAGGGGAGTTTATCCACGTTCGAAATTTCAACTGATGGCCTCTTGTCCAACTAATAAAGTTAATAGGCTATTATATTTGAATGTATATGCAATGACTTATAAATAATGCACTATGGACGCAGCATTTAGCAAAATATTTATCAAGTAGAACTTTTGTAGGCTTTTTTAAATTCCATTTATCTTAAAACCTTGAATAGAATAGCAGTCGGTTATAAAATACTGGTAATCGACAAAACCTGGTCACGTCACCGAGATAACCTACCCTACTCCAGCGAGTGAATTTTCGTAAGCGCCTATTGGGACCGTTAGCCACAACGCTTGATTGGTTGCAGGGTAGCTGGTGACCTGACTATTCATCATTGGACCCCAGATAGCACAGATATTGCCACTTGCGATTTGTTTTCTGTGGGCTACATAAAGGCAAGGTAGGTGGGTTTTACGTCCCGTTGACTGCGAGGTCGTTAGAGGCGGTGACACACAACTCAGTACAACAGGAACTGGGAGAGGAGTCGGCCATGGCCTTTATTAAGGCCTCGCTATTAATTTTGCAGCGGTTTCGAAAATGTTCTTTTTTTAACGCGACTAAATAAATACATAAAAAATTAATCTTACAGTTTTAACACTTATATATCATCGTTTGTAGCTGAATTTTTCTGTTGCAATATACCAAACGGATTTTTAGATTTTTGTCCCTGAAATATCACATATTTTGTTGTCAAAATAAGCGAAAATGAAGAAAAATTATTATTTGCTGGCAAACGGTACATTATTTTGAAAAAAAAAACACTCAGCCAAAATTGTGTATCGTATGACTGTACACAGTCTCAAATTTTCTCAAGAAATTTGGTAAAAAAATATTTGAGTTATTTGCAATTATTTGAAATAAATGAAAGATCATGGCCTTAAGAGTGCTTAGCTAAATAAACGCTGAAAACATCAATTGATTTCTACGCTTTATTCGAAGCCAATATGGATAAAATAGTCAATGACAATCATAGATGACGGTATTTGCCAACTTTATAAGTAAATATTTATCCAGAATTACTAATTCGTTACGCGTGATCTCTTGCTCCGCAGTTAAAAGCACGTGGTTCCGGCGTCAGAAATTGTGCCTCAGAAGTTCGTAACACTGCAAACAATTTTGTTTAAAACGCTGGCTAAAACTATTGTCCAGGATTGCTATTGTTTTCTTTTCGCAAATTGGTTACAATATACCTACAGTTATAGATTAATGCTTTTAGCGTTTAATTGTGTACCACGTCATCTTAAGGAACCTTCCCAACATTCGCCTGCAGCGATTTCAGTAAAGCATGGAAAACCGAAATCAGGATGGCCGGAGCCGGGGATCGAACCCGAGTCCTCCCGAACACGGTACCGTTGCACCACCTCACTCCGTCGGGTATATAAAGGATCAAGTATTTCTTCCACTATTGCTGATTTGCATTGACTATCTCAGAACGACAATAACGGACGCCACCCGCACCGTAACACTCGACATGCTGCAAGAGTGAGGGACGAGTTGAGTATCGCGTAGATGCCGTTCGTTGCTGCCCGTGGTAGTGGTATTGAACATTTATGAATACAGTAGAATATTCTAAGTTCCACTGTTCATTTCAATGGTCAACCAACATCTGTATCTTTTTTGTTTTTGATGTTACAGATGTTGCGGTGTTACGTTAGTATATGGCTGCATGCAATCTCGAATTTTTCAAAGTATTCTGCTGGTAAGTTATCAGAGTTCTTTGTACCAATGTGAATAAAGACTAGTGAGTATGGCGTTGAGGATGCCGCGTGTGTGTGGTTATGTGTAGAAATTGTGAAATTTCGTGAATTCAATTACATACATGTTAGAGTCAAATATGCTATGCATACTAAAGCCCTGTCTATTCGTTCATTGTCTGTTGTTCCACTGAGTAGCAACTAGTGGACAAATGGTCGGGACTTGAGTATGCCCAGGATATTTGATTCTAGCATGCAGGTAATTGAATTCGCTAAATGTCACCATCTCTAGTTATATGTGTTTGTGTATGCCTATGTGTTGTGCCGAGCGAGAGGAGGGGGAAAAGTAAAGGCGACTGTGGGCAGTGTGTCCGCAGGCAGGCAAGCAGACGGCGGGCCGCGATGGGGCGGAGCGCCCCGCGATGAGCGGCGCATGGCGAACGCCAGCAGTAGCAGCGCGGCGGCGACGGGGACGGCGGAGGCGGACCACCAACAGCCGGAGGCGGCGCCCATGGCCACGGCCGCCGCCGTGCTCCTCGTCTTCGTGCTGGCGCCCATGATCCTGTGCGGCAACGCGCTCATCCTCGCTGCGGTGTACCGTTACAAGCGGCTGCGCACGCCCTCCAACTACCTGCTGTCGTCGCTGGCCGCCTCCGACCTGGGTGCAGGTGTCTTCCTGCCACTTGGCATGTACCTCGAGCTGTCCGGAGGTTCGGGCATCCCCGCGCTCTGCCTCGCGCCCTACTGCGTCGCCATCTGCCTCTGCAGCGCTTCCGTGCTCGTCATGGCCGCCATCGCAGTCGACAGGTTCACGTCGCTCGCTCAGCCGCTGCGGTACAACAACCTCATCACCCACGCCTCCGTCGAGCGATACCTCGCGGCCTTCTGGCTGTACGCCCTCGCTGTCGGCTTCTCGCCGCTCATCTACAGCGAGTGTGTCGCCCAGCCCAGGTGCGTGCTGCATTCATGTGTAGGTCATTCGGATTAAAGTGAGCACCAATAATTTACCTTTACCAAATATCACTAGCCGTTAATGCATATAATTCAACATTAACTTAAGTTGCTTTACTGTTTGTATTGTTGGCAGCAAAATTACGCAGTAGAGTTCCGTGCGTTTTCGTATTTAAATACCACAATACAGAAATAAAATCACAACCGAAATCGACGTAACTCTGGCTGTTTCCGAATTCTAAGGATTAATAGTCGGATTGCTGAATCCTCGCAGCCTTCACAGCAGTGCATCCTTCGCGGTAACATACCTTTCTAATTCCCATTTCAAACAAATGACTGTCGCAAGGGCGTAAGAATGCATGTCACGTATCATTGAGCCAAAGATGTGTGGAAGGGTGAATCTTGTATCCTCGGTAGAATTCGGACACGAACAAAAAATGGCCGCATCTTTCATGATGCACTTTTCAAGGATGCGAGGGTACGAAGGACGCAGTTTTCGGAAACAGCCTCTATTTTATATAATTTATAAACTTTTTTTTTAATAATCTTTATCGATTTATACTGACTACACAATTTATCTTAGCTACACGCGTAAACATTAAGTGACGTGTCCAGAGAGGTTAGACATGTCCCGACATTAGTCATTACGCGTGGACAGATACCCATTGGTTGAAAATAGAACTTAAGCAGGGCTTTGAGTGCTCACTTTATCCCGAACCATCTAAACCTCTAGTCACGCTTCTGGACACTGCAGTTGGGAAATAATTCTTATAGTATAACTGATTGGCGCCACTTATATAGTGGTGTTGTTTTAACATTGCGGTAAATGGATCTGCGAGTAGCAGGTTCGTGCCGGGGCCGCTAGGGGCACAAGAAGCATGATGGTATACTGCAATGTTAAGACAACACAACTGTACTAGTGGTGCTGTCAGTCATAACGAGGCCATTTTATACGACTTTACGCCTCGTTGACAGCGATTCGGCTACATACAAATTTTACAAAAGAACAAAAACTAGTAAAGGAGTCGTATAAAACCAATGTTAAGGAACCGTCACTGCGTTCGCCTGGAGCGATTTCGGGAAACCGTGGTAAACCTATACATCGTGATGGCCGGAGCCGGGGATCGAACCTGTGTCCTCCCGGATACGAGTATAGTGTTTTACCGTTGCGCCACCTCACTCGATATAAGGCGGTAAATTCAGTGGCGTTCGTAGATAGACTTGTGTCCAGAAGACCATGGTCCCAGTATGCCTGAGCAGTAGGCTACCTGCACAAGCGGTTTCAGGATGGAGAGTGTTAATTTTACGATTTCTTATCAAAGTAAGCCAAAAATGTTTTATTTTTCTTGACAAGACACACTTTACCGTGATCAACATATACGTAGGCTACTTGACTTCATCGAGCATTAATCAATTCGCCTGCTTCATAGTGAGTGAGTGGTTGTTTTTTAGCTCTCGGCGTTATAACCGCAAATCACAGGCATGTGGAGTTGCAGTAACCTTATTTTGGTTGACAGTCAAATGAGAGACGACTCTTGTTGTAAACCAATAAAAATAGCTTCACACTAGGGGCGTCACTGCAAAGTAGACTTACAAAGGCAAATAAACAACTGAATACGGACGGTTCTACAAGTTTATACAAAAGTTAAATATAGAGAGTTTACGATAGTTATTTCGGAGGGGTGTACTTGTTAACAATGTTAATATATAAACTCTGCTGAACTAAAGTCGATTATTTAAATTTAGACTGTAGGTCTACCGGAACTGACGTTCACGCATTGCTCATGTTGTCGAAGGATGTGAGGTTGTAGTCGACTCTAGCAACAAGCGACACGTCCAGGGATTCGAACCTGCGACCCTCTCCTTGGCACAGTGAACAGTAGGTGGCCCATCTTGTCTTCTAGGTGACGATAATGAGACATGCCCTGCTTGGTTGGTTACACTGCTCTATATTAAATTCCAGCCGGCGCACTGGCGTGTGCGGTAGTAAATCTTTTGGGCCGTGATTTGATTGGAGGGGGGGGGGAGTATGTCCACTGGTTGATATGCCGATCACCGCTTTTAATTTGAATGGGATCGCGGCAGTATAGTGGTTAGACAACTCGCCTCCCGCAATTTCAGTCCGAAATAACAAGGTGGGAAAGGGAAGCTATGTAAGCAATTTTCACATATTAACTCTTAATATACTGCTGGTAGGAATATTAAAACTTTATAAATGTATTCTGCTAATTATCTTTAGGAGAGGCAATTCCGTCAAAATATTTTACGGGGGGGGGGGGAGGAGCATGTCCCCTGATTCCCCACTCTCGCCAGGCGCGCCCATGCTAACTGGCCTCCGTTGCATGGCGTTTGCAAAGGAGCGGGGATTCGCAGTCGGACTGAACTGACGTAACGCTGACATACTTGCAAGATTACGTATTTCTGCCATGTAAATCATAACTCACTGCATCAAGACACGCTGCCAATAACCATGAAGCATAGCAGATGATGAGCATCGTGCACTAAGACCTACTGAAACACAATGTTGCAAAAATCTTTTCACTAAGGTCCCTCGAGGGTAGAAAATTATTTTTTATTGTATATAACAAATACATTTTTAAAAAATAAAACAAAAATTATAGTCAAGTAAAGTATATCAGTGGTTGAAAAGTATTTTGTCTAAACAAATAAAACGAGTTACAAGTTCTAAATATTTTTATATTCTTGTGATGCCAAGTATAGAATAAATATATTACGTTTGGTTACTGCGAAAATATTTTTGCTTGTAATCGGAATTACTTGGACATAAATCTATTGTAAAAAATATTGAATGAAAGGAGTTAAGAACATATGGCACTGTAAAAGAATTTGTTTGTAAACAAACTTCCGTAAAAATATACATAAATATATTTGTATGTATTTAGTTTGATGCAGGTTATTATAATCTGCAGATCGGTCATGAATGATGTGATATATTAATGAAGGATGTTCAGCTTTTAGTTGAGCTGTGCGAATAATATTTTAACAGTATTATTTTTATTCTGGTGGTAACATATCTTTCAGAACATACTGGATATCGTTACGTTTTATTTTGTTTGGAAAACTTATATTCGAAACGCGCAGGCTATCCGTTATACGGAAAAAGTGGTCCAGTATTAGTTTACAATGTATTTAGTACCTACATCTAAAGGGGTAGCAGATCTAAACATTCTGTTTGCCTGGGGGAGGGTTGTTTCCATTTTGTAGTAAGTGCAGCTCTAAATTTTTCTATAGATAACATGGTAGGGGGCATTATATCGTCATAATTTTAGGGAACTATAAATTAGGTCTTCTAGTATCACAAAAATACATTTAATTCCTTATTTTTTTTGTCTGTGTTATATTTTGATATTCTAACTAAAAGCATGTAAGTACACAATATTTAATTAAAATATGCAGTTATGATTTCAACTTTCCTGAGAAAAACTTCTTTGAAGAATAGTTGGCTTCCGTCCAGGTAGTGAAATTTTATAACATTTCAGGTAGTATATTTTAGTTTTTAAAACTTGGCAGGTCAGTTTCATATGATTGTAAGGGTTTGTTGTAGTGAGAGAGTCCTCTGTGTGTGTTGGCAGGAGCCGCGACTGCTCGTTCCTGTCGCTGGTCGAGGCCCCGGTGCAGTTGTTCCTGTTCTGCTCGGTGTACGGGCCTAGCGCAGTGGTGCTGCTCGTCTGCTACTTCTACGTCTACGTGGTGGCGAGGAGCCACGCGCGGGCCATCTACTCTGTGGAGCTGTCACTGCGCCAACACCACGACTCTCACTCGCGCTACGGCCTCACTCTCGCCGTCACTGTGGGTCTCTTCCTCTGCCTCTGGCTGCCCTTCCAGGTGACTACACTGCACATGCTGCATTCTCTGACTATCTCGGGGCCCTGACTACTGCAATAATATATATTTACATGTTCAGTTATATTACACGTGAGGGAAGTTATGCAAGACAGACCAAATAACACTGTCAATAAAACTTAGATTTTGGCATCGTCTTTTGTCTATGATCTGATTTAACTCCAAACGCATAACTTGCATCTTGTTGTTATCTATGTTGCGTATTACATAAAATCAACTTTAATGGTCAATCTGTTTTTGTTGGTTGGTCTGTTTTTGCACAACTCAGTCCATATGAGGAGCCGTGGTTGGCACAGTGTCTAGAGTACTTAGTCCACAGATCTTCGCATGTAGGAATCGTGCTGGACGATGTCGCGGTCGGCGGTTTTCTCGGGGATATCCGCTTCTTCCACCCCCTCCCAGCTCTACACAATACCCACATCATGTCACCCCTCACCGGCGCTAAAGACGTAGATGTTAGTGCTGACCAAAATCTCTCACTTCATCTCACTAAATGCTGTGTGTCTGAGTAAGGTCAATATTACTACAGGTTAGAAAGATCAATGTTGTTTGTCACAGGGAAAAATTATGCCACTTGAGCGCTGGACTCGGTAATGGCTGCAAACTGACCAACCGCAGAGCTTTTCTTAATTTCAAGTTGCAATGAGTTGACAATTTAAAACGCGAAATTAAGTTAAATGACTTCTGCCATTTCCAAGCCTATTTAAATTTAATTTTACTACCATTTCGTATTTTTCTAGTCCCTTAGCGGCACTGAAACTAGTGGCAGAAATTTTCCCTGTGCCAAACTCTCCAATAAGAAAACATATTTTTTTTTTAATCTGTAGTAGAATTAACCTATATGTCAAACCTACACGTATGCAACCACTGACTTTTTGTTTATCTTTGTGCTGCTAACATTGCTATACGAGCTTAGAGACTAATTTGTTTAATACCATGAGCTGTGAGGAAATAAGTACCTTCATTAGAACCAAACACTCGAAAACATTTGCGTATAATTCCCCCCCCCCTCCCCCACATTTTAGTCCCAATAGTAATATTTTCCTCATCTCAATGCAGACCCCTTCCCCCAACCAACTTTCCGTAAGCGAAGTCGCACCCACCGTATATAAATTAACGTGTAAATGCATATCCTTGATCTCGCCACGGCTGCGAGGTAGGCAGAGCCCAGCCACGCTTTGTTCCTAGAATAAACATACTTGTAATAGCGTGTTGTGAGTGTGTGTGGCATGGGCGCAGGTGTGCATGCTGCTGGACGTGTTCCGCGGCTCCAACCTGCTGCGCAGCTGGTCGGGCATCTACTTGTCGCTGCCCATCTTCGCGAGCAGCGCCGTCAACCCCTGGGTGTACGGCTACCGCAACTCGGAGGTGCGCGCCTCCGTGCAGCGGCTGCTCGACGACATGCTGTCGCGGCTGGGCTTCACCTCCCCCCACTACCACTGCCCCGATCTGCTCGCCACCAACTACGACCACGCCGAGATGAACAGCTTCGCGTCGAACGTGCGCCTCTGCGCCGTCTCCCCCAACAGGACCACCTTCCTGCTCCTGGCTCCGTCGTCGCGCAACGAGACGGCCGACGTCGACCACGCCCACGAGCTGGAGTGAGGGTGGCGCCCTCCCCCGTCGACGACCACCCTCTAAGAGTTCTCCCGCGCCGCTCGTCGTTGGAGAGACCTTGAGGTGGACCTGGACGTCACCTTCTTCGCGACACTTACAGACACTCCCGACTTCCTGGAAAGAGTCGAGTCTACTGTCTTTTACGAGCTCGCGTGTGCGCGGTATTTCCGACGCTGAGGTGGACTTCACGCAGTCGAGTATCATTAAGTAATGAGGTCAGCCTTGGTAGGGCGGAATTTCAGCTTGAGGTGTTCTAACTGTAACCCCAGTAGTTTACAAGCGTCCAATATGTCATGAGACCCTGAATTGCTTGCCGGCATTAATAAGGACACTGCCTACCTCAGAACTCTGGTTGCAGCAAGGGTAGGGTTTTACATATTAAATTATTTTCAGTGGGACTCAGTCACATTTTGTGATATCGCTTGTGGACTAAACCATTTTCTGCATCATGAAAAGTAAAATAATTGCTAGAAAAATAAAATTGCTGGAAAAAATTGTGAATATACGTTTCCAAGTGTTTTCAGTTCATTAAAATACTTTTTTCCCCACATTTTTCAGGGTATTGAAAAAAACTGCCTAAAAGATCCTTTAGCAATGTGCACAGCACCGAGATGAATAATAAACTCACTGGTGGCGTATATGTAGCTTAAACAAGTACTGAGCCACATCGAAAATAATCTAAGATGTAAAACAATATGCTTGCTCCCACTGTGGCTCTGAGGTAGGCAGTGCGCTTAAGACAAAACTTAGTGATCGAGCAAACCTGGTCATGTGAAAGCAACCCCACGTAACCCCAGCAGGTTACTTACTATACGTGCATAAAGCATGCTTTACAGCTGGAGTGAAATATGCCTCACTTGTACACTTTGCTATCCCTCGTAGAAAGCTGTGATGAATGACGAATGTGATAGCTACTATGTGGCATAGTACACGTTGAATGAAGGTACCGTGCGAAAAACGAATACTATTTATCAAGACCTGAAGTAAAATAAATGTTTCTTAATCGTAGAGAACACATAACATAATGACTTGACATTCAAAACACTACTATTACTATTATATTAATAAATCATATGGGTCTATTGTTTTAAATAACTGAAGTCACTGCATCTCATTATCGAAAAGAGGTATGTTTTTGAAGCATAAAAAAAGATTTAGGTTATTGTAATTTTGTTTCTGCCCAATAAATTGAACAAGTGAAGAAATGCAAGGTTACAAAACTCTAATTATTTATAAACTACAATATGGCAGAGATACCACATTTCTTAAGAGTTAATTGTGTCCAATAAATTCCGTTAGTGGTCGTCAAAATATTTTAATAACTTATTTATCATACTCTTAGACTTTACTGCTGCAGGTTGCACATTTCTGAGAAAAACTTTCAAGTACTACTTTCTAAATATTGTGCAGATTGAATATACTATTTCTAAGCCTTCCAACATTACTAAAAATGGCCTTTTTGCATAGCTATACCATAAAATCTACTGCTCAGATAGATACGAAAATAAATAAATGTTCTGCAGTGTTCTTTAGTACGAACTTTCCAACCAATAAAATGGTAAGGTCAATTCTTAAAGTGTCATAGTTCCAGCGACATTAAAGGAAACACTTTATGCAGGTTTAGAACTTTGCAACTGAGCAAACACTGCACATGTCAGCATAGTCCTAATCGCTCATTTGCTTCTGACAGTAATGTATACATTAACTTAAGTTACATTAAACCCTTAACACTCAACAAGTTATCACTACATAATTTGCTACATTTGTTTTCGCATAATCAAGCACGCCTGAATTATCAAAATTAATAGCATACAGTACACATTCAAATTTTGTTTTAAAATGTAAATTTTCACAGTTAATCTCTAGTGTTCAACTCACTCACCCATCAACATACAGACAAACCGCTGGACCTAGAGACATGAATTTTTGAGGGTTGCTTCCCGTTATGCTGTAGGCACCCATTAAGAAGGGTTTTTTTTTCTCAAAATTTGAAAATTATGGGTGAAAAGAATTGAAATGTGTGTTAAATGAATTCTTGACAGTGCTTAAACTCTTTAAGATATCTAGGTGAATTCTGCTTCAGAATGAAGCTAACAAGAATGCATATTACCTAATTATTCAATTTTACAAAATTTGAAAATGAAGGTATGAAAAGCCCTAAAATGTGTTTTCAATCAGTCCTCTATGACCCTTAAACCCAGAGAGATATTGCGGTTAATTTTGCTTCAGAATGAAACTTGTATAGCTGTAAAATAAGTTTCAGAATTTTTGAAATTCAACTTCTAAGAACATTAAAAAATCAAAATGTGGTTTTAATTAATTCTCTGTATCCCTTAAACCTGTTGAGATGTCGAGGTGATTTTTGAATATGAATGAAGCTTATGTAAAGAGGTACCTAAAAAGATATTTCGTGATTTTTCAACGTTCGACAATTTAGGGAGTGGAAAGACGTAAAATGTCCAAGAATACTTTTTGCCATCCTTTTGGTATGTATACCACTTTGTTCATTGGCCTATATACACATTCAATTTCTTAAAAGACTTCTGACAACCTATCTGGTGTAGTTGTTTAGAACACTGATAGAAGGTTTTGAGTTCAAATCCCATGTAAGGTAAGGCAACTGGGAACTGACGTGATATTATATGCACATATTAGTGACAGCTGGCAGAAGTTAATCTTCTATTTTAATATGAACATTTAAGTGTGGCTTCCACTTGACGATATAGGCACCAACTAAGGGGTGAAAAGGGGTAAATGTATTTTCCTGATACCCTCTATATCTCATAAACCTGGTGAAGTATCTACGTACGTGCTTTGGAGGTGAAAAGTTGTAAAATGTGTCCTCACCATGTCCTTAATATCTCATTAACACTATAAGCTACCGTTATAGTTTTTCGTTCAAAAATTTCAAGTGGGAAAGCCATGGCTACGCAGCTAGCTGCGAATAAAGCTTGGAGTAAACAAGAGTTCTAGATATTAAAAATTATAGTTGAAAATTTCTGCCATACACAACTTATCTGTATTTAAAAATTAAATCCTTAATACTTTTTATTACATTTTCGGAGAGCCTTTCGAAGAAAAGTATTGTGTTATTCTGAACGAACTTTAATGAAAAATCATGATTAGCACACAACAGTTATGTCTAAAAAAACGCTACATCCACAACATGCATTGGCTTGCACACATACAGCTTTAATTTTGAATACTTATTACCGCTATGTAAACTGTCTTGCAAGCACTGTACAAAAACAACCAGAAACAAACTGATCTCACCAGGTCCTATCTGAATATACTGTATGCAGTTAGGTGTTAAATTGTGTGAAGTGGTAGTTCAATCATCACTAAACTGAAAGACTCGCTACTGAGTGGTGACAAAAATAACATCACTTATACACCTACTAACCTATGAGAACAGCAGCAGAGACCCTGTCATTTTATTGCCCGACAAAGCTAATTACGGTTAGACAGTGAGTGAGAGAGATTCGAAAGATAAACATAGCAGAGTAAGTAATACACACAGTGTCTAGATTTCACCCTACTCAACATTCACACTTTCAAAAGTGCTCACTTTACAGCGAATAGCCTACAATCATGATGGTGTGTCCGGCTGGTGTACTCCTTAACAACCAGGACGTCTGCATCTTAAGTATGAATTATACTGTACAGAAATTCAATGGTCGTAGTAAAGCCACAAAACCATCACCAAAATCTATAGAAAGATAATACGCACGAGCTTGCCAAGGCACTGCTAAATTTTTTGTGAGACTCAAGGTCAGATGGGCTCAATGGTAAAATTCTGCTTAGGCAAACTATGAAGCTATGTAGGATTACAACCTCAAAGGAGCCCGATCAGGAAATATAAATAATGTTTCCAGCCTACAGTTTGTCTATGTTATTTCAGTTTTTTTTTTCCTAGAGTCAAAGCTATTTTAGTTGCTAAATTAACAAAAGAAGATCTGTAAAGTTCACTGCCATGAGTCCTTGGAGTCTCTTTGTCAGGATAAGTTACAATCATGTTGGTAGTGGTTGAAAACTGCTGGAGACAGACTCACAGCACAGTTCATTAGTTGAAGGAACAGCTAGTCTAGGATAAGATCGTCGCATTAGTAGAAAATACGTATTTTCAAATTTTCGTGGAATTTCTTTACAAAGAATGTACATTAGAAACTGAAATAGAAAGCTTTTCCTAGAGAATTTCCCATTTCCACCACCCTCGCATTCTACCTCTGCTCCACTCTCAGCTCATCTCACCTTGCCCATTATTATTTCAGTTCATGCATTAAATTCTAAAATATGTACCTCCAATTCAGTATTAGTCATACATTGACCTGACAATACCCAGTATACAAGCATTCCAAACTACTCTGCAATTTGTGAAGGTAGCTAACACATTATTCCACCTCCCACTCTTTTTATGTAGTGTTCACTTATTGTCGCACATTGATCACCTTGTCCAACAGTACATTTCCCCCACTGTCTGCCAGAACTCTGATGGTAGGTCCTCCAGCTTTGACCAGACTTTAAGAAGCTGTTCATCATTTGCTCATAACCACAAGCTGGCAGGAATTAGCTTGCGCAACAGGAAATACGAATTGGTTTGGAAATTCAGTGCACACAATTAATGGTAGGTTTATTTTGACCAGCTGTTGTAACAAAAATCCTCTTACACTTATATTCAAAAAGCATTTTAAAACAATTATAGTATGTTCAAAGTTGTGGCGTACAATACCTGTAGAACAGTTCCGTGCAACCATGCATTTAGGACAGTTTGCACTGAAACAGGTGCATGACCAATTGTTTAGTGTCACACACCTACGTCTTGTGGAGCCTGTCCTACATGTATGACTGCACCACACTGACATCCAGGTATTGTATGCTAGAACTTTAAAAATAATTAACCAATAATAATCTACTTTAGCAGTACTTGTGCACAGCAGTTATCAGTCAGAGTAAAATAATCTTAACATCACCAAATATCACATGGTATGTTCAAGGTAGGGCAAACAGCCAATACTGCAGTTCGACAAAACACCTGCCTAACACTCCATGCATGATGCAATGTTGCCCTTTTGTTATATCTTATTTTGGGTAAAAATACACTGTGCTTTACATTACAAGTCGTTGGCAAAAATATATAGGATAAGGAAAATAGCAAAACTCACTTGTGCCATAAATAACTGTTATACAAACTGTATGCCTAATGCTATACAGACAGACTGCACTAAAGTGCAAACGTTGGAAATGTGTTATCTTTTATCAAACATTCTTAAACATGACCAAGAATTTTAAAATGGTTTACAAATAGATTTCTTGTATTGCCTTTGTTGTCTGAATATACAAGTTTCCTGATATTAAATATTAGGGAATAGGAAACCAGATTGTTAGAAAAATTGTCTCTGCATGAGAATGTCACCGATATTACAAAAAAGTTGGCCTTTCTATAACTTTTTTTTATATTTTCTTCTCTTTTAACAAATTGTCAGAATATGAGATATGTAGTGATGCTAGAACTGATGGCTGAACCAAATGTTAATTAAAAATCTACAATCCAAAATATTTGCCTCTATCTAAAGTTGTCCCTGCAGGAACATATATGGTTGGAGTATGAGAAATAAGGATCAGAGAAAATCTAATTTGTGTACATATTGACAGACCTCAAAAACCACTAAAGGTAAACAACAGTGATAATAAAAATATTTCTTCTAACTTTACTTGTCTTCAGAGGATATGCAGGTGACATTTAAGAATTTACAGTCAGAATGCATATTACAGTACAACCAATACTGTATCTGTTGGTCCTTATTAATTTGAAAAACAAAAAAAGTAGTGAAAGCAACCTTTGAAAGAAATACAGTATCAATAAAAGCTTACTTCCAGGAAAATCTTAAGACACTTAAAATTTAAGTTTGCAGATCCATGTGACATTAAGGATTTATGAGTTGCTCTCTAGAAATTATATTGTGATGTAAAAGACTTTAGACTGAACAAAATTACTTAAATTGAGAGCTAACAATTTATTTGACTTTGTAAGTGCAAAATAAACAAGCCTAATGAATGTTTCACCATCAAGAACGTGTGTCCGCATACTGATCTACTACAATTACTATAAGGCAGACAAAAATTAAAAAGACACTGTACTAGTGCCAGCATAAAGTCTTCTTAAGATAAGAGAAAAAAATACTGCAGTTATATGTATGTATGTTCACAAGTTGGTGATGATATACTCAGTCAATACAAAGACAGTTTTTGTGAATTTTTAAACACGTAACTACTGTAATTAAAAAACTGTTCTGTCATATGAAATGTAGTACCGGTACGTTACGTACTTTACTGTAGTGAAACTGTCGTATAAATTGATCTCATGAGTGAATATGAAATTTTTCTATCAAAATTGTGCTTAATGTTGGTATGCTCTAGACAGACTACTATATGGAAGAAATTGAGTAATTGTAGCTCTTGGTACTACTTTACGAAATTTGTGGGATTGATAAATAGTAATTTTGCTTGCATTAAAACATTTTTGTAACTATTGTACAGAATTATTAAGAAAACTTGCAAGTTTCAGTTATCAATAAAAGTATTCTTCTGTTACTGGTAAAACAAAAATACTCTAAATGGAGGAAACAAAAATATCAAAAGTTTATTGGGATATGACAATAATTGATCTATTTGACATAACTGTATTTAAATGATAAATTAAAATTCTTGTTTTAAAGGCCTGATATGCAAAATGCAAATACATTACATTAGCCAAAAGAACATAAAAAAATGTAGATTTCTATACATGGTTCTAATATATTGAACATACAGTATTGTTTAGCACATTTCCATTAATTTTGAAAAATTTTTCTTAAATCTCATATTATTGTTTGTCTTTTCTTATTTTAATTATTAGATAATTAAAAAAGCATTTTATAATAAAGCCAAAATCAAAAAATCTGAAAAAGTAACTATCTCCTCTAAGTTCATAATGCACTATGGCTATAGTTGGTTGCCATTTTAGCGCATTATGTTTTTATCCTTCCTTATTTTTTGAGGTTTTAAAATGTGTGTTGAAAGTCACCTTTTTTGAAAACATAAATGAACACTTCAGAGAGCATTACTGCAATCTTTGCTATGTGTTTACAAAACTTTGAAAGAGTAAAAATAAAGATACACAGTTTAATCTGACTCTTCTGTAATTGAAAAAATTGTAAAACCCAGATGTAAGACATGTTAATGAAGTTTGAACTTATTGCAGTTCTAATGATGGTTGTGCCCTAAAAAAGATCAATTCTATTTTTATGTGAGAGTTAAGTGACAAAATAAACTTACTAAGAAATTAAAATATGACATAGTAATTAATACTCAGAACTAATTAAGAGATTTATATGTGTTATAGAAAATGGCATATCACATTATGTGAAACAAATAACAAAAGAGTGATTTAAATCAATTTTCTCAACACATTTTACCTCTTAAATAAATAACTAAGCAAAGCTAACACATACAACTATTTATAACAAAGTTTTCATCAAACATTATTTGATGACGATATGTGCATTACTGTAGTATTTGCACAGTCTGTTCCAAGACTGTTACCATTGGCAAGAGTTGCAGGCAGTACAAAGGAAATTTACAATTATTTGCTTTTATTTGGAGACAGAGATGCAACAGTATGTTTTCATTAGTTTTACAGTTTCAAAGTATATTTTTCATAAACCCCACGAATTATAGAAGAACCCTGATTTTACGAGGTCACATAGTGTGCAGTATATATGATGTAAATTAGAGTACTTGTAAAATGGGGCCAGGCCTCAGTGCAAGAAAATGACCTCATAAAATTGAGTACCCATAAAATCAGGGTTATGCATAGGTAATTACTGAGCACACACATTTTTAAATAAGAATGTATTCATGTCGCTGGTTGTCATAAGCTTGATGTTAAGTGTCGTGATAACTGCAATTTTATAAAGGAGAACTGTAAACATCTAGCCGTTGTAGTTTTTGTCTTTGTGGATACCTATGCTGCTTATAAGGTACATATGAGTGTACATACATATTAAAATTGGGGAAGATGTAATGTTCTTAAATGTTAGCAGCGACAGTTTAATTCTAACTGCAACATTTGACTATAGTCAAATTTACAAAATATTGCTAAACTGCGACATGCAACTTGAATCGAACACTGAATTAAATGACTCTGTAAACGGTACGTACATGGTTTTCTCGCTTGAAACTAACCAAAAATAAACCATTTACAAAAAATTTATTTTTTATTTTCATACCATCTTGGCATAATTAAAATTTTTTATCCCGCAGCGAAAGTGTTAAACACAAAGTTAAGTACAGTAAAATACAGAATTTTTTTATTTCCTTTGATGCCTGCCAATATAATTTTTACATCTAAAATATATACTGTGAAAATTGTAAATGGCAAGATGTATTGGAGCACTCAACTGTAATTTTTCAAATGAATGGAAATATGTGCAGAACAAACTGTAAACCTGTAATAAACTGAAAACCCAGAATTACCTACGCATGTAGCATATCTCCAACTTTAAATTTTATTCTACAATGAAATTAAACTTTTTCTTTGAATTTTTCTAGCACATAACAGAAAAAATAGTACTCATTCTTCATGCATAACTTAAGGTTACACACGTTGTCTGTAGTGAAACAAAATTACCAAACTGTTAATTTTTTTGTAATAATTACAATTCAAACAATTTTGATTAACAATATAAAGCTACAATTTAATCCCAGTACCTTTAGATACAAATTATATTTTTCCCTGATGTACATAGCTAATCTTTAACAATTTGTTGATTTATATCATTATTGCCCGTACAAATTTTATTGATAGTGTGTTAATTTCTGTGATATTCAAATTTGTAAAAAAAAATTACATCCATTCTAGTCATTATGTGTTACCTCATCTCGTAGCACTGACAAAAACCATAATAAATTTGTTGTAGTTATATGAAAGTTGTGCTATTTGCAGCAAATGAAGCAAAAAACATCTACTATTAGTATGCTGTGTACTTCAGAATTCCTCAAAATACGGTGTAAGATTGAAAAAATTGTTCGGATTCTGCATAATATCTATGGCAGAAAGTTTCAGCTGAAGGTCTGTTGACACTATGCACCACAGATTATTCACCAAAGCATACATATGTACTTTCATAATTTACAGGTATGTTTTTCTACTCGTACATCGGTAAAATAACGAATAAACCTATCAGGTAGTTGTCTACTAAAATCTTTTGGTTAATCAATACCTACCCTGTACACTTGCAGTTCGCAGTCTGTCTACTCAGTGTGGTGAGAATATAGTTAAAGCTGCCTCAATTCCAACTTTAAATTTGTGCCAAGTGAAAGCAGTATACTAAGAAACAGCTCTCACATACCATGAGTTCTGTCTGTTTTAAAGTCATAAGTAGGAACAACTGAATTAAAAATGTACACTAAAAAAACAGTTTTTTCCATTGATTTTTGATTGTGAACCAAAAAAGTTCCTTTATATTTAAAATACTTTATAAATTTTTTTTTTAATTTGTCTTTAAGAACGCTATTTCACCAAGAAATAATTGCAGGCATGGTTCTGTAAAACTGCTTTCGTACCCAATTTAAATTACGTACTGTACTACATAGTTGGACAAAAATAAGTATTTGGGTGCTAAGGAATCTCAATAGCTGAAATGACATTTTACAGCCAATCAGCATCCTCCACTATTTTTAAAGCATTGAGCATTTTTTTAGAATGAAATTCCTTACAACGTAAAAAAAAAAAATCATTACGAGTAGTACAGCTGTACAAGTATTTTACAGGCCTAAATAACTTGTAATGTTTAATTCATTGTATGTTCTTTGCTGTTCATTATATAACTGCTCTGAAAGATTAAACATTGTGTGTTAAGTTTTATACTCTAATATAAGATGTAAGTTTGTATGATTCTAAAAAAAATATAGTTTTGTAAAAGTAGATTTAAAAAATAATCTGTAACCTGAAAATTGTTTCTGCCCCTTAGTAAGTTTCAGTTCTTACTTACAGTATTTCCTTGTATGTTTCACTACGTACATAGTATTTGTAAACTGTCTATCCATTTGTATGATAATAAACTTTATTTTGTTTTCGGGTTAACTCACATTGTATGTTTTTCCTTGATACCCAACAGTATATTTTGCTTTCTTGCATGATTAAATGGATGTACTAATGTATTTTGGTAGACTGTACACATTCTACATAATCACTCATTCTTCAAGAGCTTAATGCAGCAGATTCGGTCCATCCTCGGCTTACTAACCAACAATTTTTACACAATTCTGAATTTAAACACCAAGTCGGTCAGAAGTTGTGTATTATGATGAGAATTAAACAAATAAACAATCACTTACTCTGCATATTTTTATCGATTCACCTTCCGACTCATCAGAATGCTGATAATGCTTGTTTTTGAATGTTAAATAAATAATGTCTACATATGGCATTTTACGTAATGCAAAGTGCACACAAAACTCTTGAGACACATGAATCTCACACCAGAAATAAAAGATGTGGAGATAGAATATGTATGTCATATTTATTTTTACAATGCCATGCAAGTTACACAGAATAAAAGTTTCTATTTGTAGTTTTACACTGGTTACTTGACCAAGTATATCAACCTTAGAGACAGCAGTACCATAGTTTCAGCTGTGATGTCCAGGGATTGGAGGTGGTAAAAGAAATTAAAAAATTAGGAGTAAACATAATAGACTCTTATATGTGTACAATTCACTTTCACAGCATACCAAACAACAGCCACTTGAAGTAGCAGCTCGGCAATTCCTCAGACAGAGCAAAGTTACTTAGATTTAAGGGGTATGGAAACTAAGATGTCAAGCGAACGACTAGAATACTCAAATCATTAATAAAATCTGAACTCATTAATCGATGGGATTTTTTCGTCTAGCACATATTTTATTTGTGGACGTCTTGTTTATACAGCACTAGAGGGTATATCCATTGCTTTTGAGTGAAAAATTAAAAAAAAAAAAAATTAATTTTTTTTCCCTTCAAAACAAATCATATTACTGGCTGGTGCAATACAAAGAGAGGTCCACTAATACCGGTTGTTTGTACCCAATCTGTGTACTTGTACTGTTGTTACATTGACTGTGATTTGAACTTGGTGCCTGCCCGCCATATTGAAAACAAGAGAAGTTAGTTCGATTATCATGGCGTCGGGAAGCAAGTAGTTGTGTTTCGGTTGCGAACAATTTTTGGTCCTACGGCCCGGATGAATACCAGTTTCGTGATATTATGTACGG